>CAIGQQ010028891.1:0-14764 GCA_903798035.1 Danio albolineatus | reverse complement strand
ATATGTTCCCCTTTATCAATGCTGAATTAATGATGGTAGTTGACCTTGTTTGTTATAATATTTGAGTGTTGTTGAGATATTTAAATGAGTCATGTGACCGTAGCACTCAAAAGAAACTCTAGACTCACCTGATCACTGTTACCCTGATGAAGGCAGCTCCCTGCCAAAACGTGTAGTTAAAGAATTAGCCATGTGAATAAGGGCCAGTTGTGGATGGGGCTGGCCCAGATCAGTTTAGCAAACGGACTTGGCCCAAATGTGGGCTTATTATGGCACTGCTGGTGTGTTGCCGGCACAGGCATGCATAATGTCAGCCGAATGTGGGCCATGCATGGCAATGATAGCACTGCATGCATGACGGCAAACTACATTTGGGCCAGTTGTAGATGGGAGGTGTGTGGTCCAGATCAGTGTAGAAATTGTTCACATTGTTTAGGTTAAATTAGGCTGGGTTATGGCTCAGTTTTTGGGGTTTCTGGTTAAGTATAAACTTATAGCTGAGAATCAGTACCAATAATAAACCTGTTTTGGCCCAGTTCAGGGTTAGTTAAGAGTGATAAATTGGCAAAGATTTAGGCCGGTTCTGGCCCATGTGTGGCCCTTGTCTTTAATCCAGTTATGTGCCACTTCAGAACCGTCATTCTTTGCGGTACTTGGGCCAAGGGATAAGTTATTGTGTGGTCAGGAGCTGGGCCAGAAAACATTTGCTATGTGGGTCTTTGCCTTGTAAAATTGTAATATTTTACTAGATATGTTTCAAGACACTTCTATACAGCTTAAAGTGACATTTAAATGCTTAACTAGGTTAATTAGGCAGGTTAGGATAATTAGGCAAGTTATTGTATGGTTTGTGGTTTGTTATGTAGACTTAAAAAAAAAAAAAAAAAGCTTAAAGGAGCTAATAATTTTGACCTCAAAATGGTACGTAAAAAAGTAAAAACTGCTTTTATTCTAGCCAGAGTAAAACAAGAAGACAAAATATTATCAGACATACTGTGAAAAATTCATTGCTCTGTTAAACATAATTTGGGAAATATTTAAAAAAGAAAAATAAAATTCAAAGGAGGGCTAGTAATTCTGACTTCAACTATATATATATATATATATATATATACAGTATGTCACAAAAGTGAGTACACCCCTCCCATTTCTGCAAATATTTATTTATATCTTTTCATGGGACAACCCTGCAGAAATGACTCTTTGACACAATGAAAAGGAGTCAGTGTAAAGTTAGTTTAGCAGTGTAAATTTAGTGTCCCTTCAAAAAAACAAAAAATACGGCCAATAATAGCTGAACTTCTGGCAACAAAAGTGAGTACACCCCTAAGTGAAAATGTACAAATTGGCTATAAGAAGATAGCAACACTCTGAAACTTTGCTGCAGCCAAGGCCATTCAATGCTTTAAAGAGCCCATATGGTGGGTTGAGAACGGTGAAATTTCACTTTTTGAAGTCCCAAACAACAGGATGATATGTATGCAAGGTTAAAAAACACTTTCGATGTCTTATAATATCTATTTATTTTTACCTCATTTTCCCACCGACTCCCATATGAATCGTCTGAGCGAGTCTTTTCCCCCAAGCACCTCCTTTAGGTGACGCTACAACGTCACGTCACCACGTCACGTCTGTGTCAACAGCCCGATGCCAGAACATATTGAAAACAAATCACTGCTTTTGTACAACAGCGTATTGCTATATTCTTCATCATAACAACAAACATTCAGTAATAATTAACACTTCATGGACTATTGTAAGCCAACAAATAGTTACATTCGGCAGTAAGCTAAATGGCTACCGCTACATGCTGCACGGAGCAAACACAATACAGACAACTACATCCATATTTACCTTGTTACAGTCAACACGACTGGAAGAACATGCTGGTCCAAATAAACTGGGTGTTGATCCATCCTTTAACAACAACCGTGCAACAAATCCCGCGTCGTAAGCTGGTAGATTTGTGTAGCTCTCTTCAGAGAGATGACGTGAACACAGCACCGTGTTGGGGATGTAATTCTCAGGTATTTTACGAAATAAACCTCAACCACTCCAGGTAGGGAAAAGAGATTTCCAGGTAGGGAAAATAACACAGCTTTTCCCTCGCGCTTCAGAGCATAGCGTCTATGGGACATGATTTAACCGGAATGCCGATAAGTTTAGTAAAGTTAGCAGCAGTCGTGTTTTCCGGATCAATAACTCATGACCGAAACATTGTTCCTACACAAATAGCACCTCTTTTCAACCGTCGCAATGTATACAATCACCTACAACCTTATTTTCCTAAAAATGAGCTTTGCCTTTGCGCTGGATGCATGATATTAAACTCTGTGCAGGCGGCAGAGAGACCGGTCCTTAGGGACCGTCTACAAAGAGCAAAACGCGAAAACCAAAACTAAAAAAGCTGTCAATAACTTCTCTCTAAATCTTTATACTGCCATCAAACAGTATAAAGATTTACTTAGATATTACTCAGATCACACGTCACTGCTGTCCCGCTGGTTATGCTACAACACTGCAATACAGTGCTTGTTGTCTTCCACTTTTCCTTCCTGTCTGTGGGCGGGGCCGGGCAGTTCAATTTCTCAGTTGCAATCCCGGGTCTGCGCGCGCAACTATTATGTTTCGCGTTGACGTCAAGCCGAAACGGCTAAAGACTCGTTCTAATAACGATTCATTTAAACAACGAGTCGACTCATTTATATATGAATCAATCGTTTTAAACACTTTGCACTTTCAGATTTAAGCCTTAGCTGGACATTTCACTTTACTTAGAGCTGTGTAACACACTGCATGGAAGGTCATTTTCAAAAATCCATAATATGGGCTCTTTAAGAGGACAGGTTCTTCTCAGAACACGCCTCGCCATGGTCAGCCAAGGAAGCTGAGTGCACGTTCTGAACGTCACATCCAAAGATTGTCTTTGAAAAAAGACGGATAAGTGCTTCCAGCATTGCTTCAGGTATTGAAGGGATGGGGGGTCAGCCTGTCAGTGCTCAGACCGTACGCCGCACACTGCACCAAATTGGTCTGCATGGTTGTCCTCAAAGGAAGCCTCTTCTAAAGATGCACAAGAAAGCTCGCAAACAATTTGCCGCAGACATTCAAACTAAGGACCAGGATTACTGGTACCATGTCCTGTGGTCTGATGAGACCAAGATGAACCTATTTGGTTCAGATAGTGTCAAGTGTGTGTGGTGGCAACCAGGTGAGAATTACAAAAACAAAAGTGTGTCTTGTCTAACATTAAACATGGTGGTGGGAGTGTCATGATGTTGGACTGCATGAGTGCTGCTGGCATTGGGAAGCTACAATTCAATGAGGAAAACATGAATTCTGACAAGTACTGTGACATACTAAAGCAGAGCATGATCCCCTTCTTCCGGAAACTGGGCTATAAAGCAGTGTTTCACGATGATAATGACCCCAAATACACCTCACTGGCTTGCTAAAGGGACTCAGGGTAAAGGTGATGGACTGGCCAACCATGTCTCCAGACCTAAACCCCTTAAAACACCTCTGGGGCATCCTGAAAAGGAAGGTAGAGGAGCACAAGGTGTCAAATGTCCACCACCTTGGTGATGTTGTGATGGAGGAGTGGAAGAGGATTCCAGTGGCAACCTGTGAAGCTCTGGTCAACTCCATGTCCAACAGAATTAAAGCCGTGCTGGAAAATGATGGTGGCCACACAAAATATTAACTTTTCAATTTTTTTCTAAGGGGTGTACTCGTTGCCAGGGGTTCAGCTATTATTGGCCGTATTTTTAGTTTTTTTGAAGGGACACTAAATTTACACTGCTAAACTAACTTTACACTGACTCCTTTTCATTGTGTCAAAGAGTCACTTCTGCAGTGTTGTCCTATGAAAAGATATAAATAAATATTTGCAGAAATGTGAGGGGTGTACTCACTTTTGTGACATGCTGTATATATATATATATATATATATATAATGCATCAAATAACAACAACATACAAAGTCTAAATGATTCAAAATGAAATACTGATGTTACAGGGGAATTTTAAATAGGACATAACAAGATAATGTTTTCCTAACCTTAATGTTTCCTAAACCAGAGAGTGTTGTTGCAATTCTTTTATTAATACCTCAAAAAGCGGTTTATTATAGGAGAATTAGCAATTATGGATGTGATGTTTAGCAAGTAAAAGTAAGATTGATAAAATAGAATGCTTTATCAGTATTATTGTCTGTATCAATAAAACTAAATAACACATCCTCCCAAAACAAAGAAAAATTGGAGTATATGAACTATACATGCACTGCATATGACAGCTTATATAACATCTTTAAAGCCACTCTGATTAATTTGACAGCCTCATTAGAGGGGAAAAAAACGCCTCATGCCAACAAACAATGTCAAAATGCGCTACAGATTGCCTAGTTTCAATCATGCAGATATATAATTAAGCCAACAAAGACATACTCATGCCTTTTCATTTAAATAAACACAGAAAGCCAGCATATTCAAAACATAATCACACTTTATTCCCATCCAATTAGTTTTGAAGTTTGACTTGCTCTTTTTATGACGTTATTCTGTATCGAATAACATTTTACCAAAAGGAACAGGATGACAGATCTGTTCAACTTAAGGAATCTTTAGCGCATAAACATGACAGCCAACACTTTGTCAAGCGCTCAAATATAGAGATGAACATGTTTTAACGGGAGATGCGGATTCAACACGTCACAATATATGACAGATTAGATCTGCAGCTCATAATAAATCAACGCTCTATGCGGATCATCTGGCATAACAGGGGCACATGCTTGACAAATGAGATATGGGAACAATCACTTTGAAAAATGCCAGCCGCCCCCACGGGACCCGAGGTGCATTCGGCTTGGTTACTAAACTAAGGAAGCATCGCAAACTATCTTCCAGAACCAGATCTAGCCACTGCCCTAATAAATGCTTGGCCTTTAGCTCTGCGTTGACAGTTCACAAATATGAAGTCGGATTTCACTTCTGGATTTTGTATATTGTTCGACAAAGTTGACTTTTGGGATGTGAATTCTAATATTTTTATTTGAATACAGGGTGGCACGGTGACTCAGTGGTTAAAATTGTCTCCTCACAGCAAGACAGTCGCTGGTTCGAGTCCTGACTGGGCCAGAGTTTGCATGTCCTCCCTGTGTTGGCATGGGTTTCCTCCGGGTGCTCCGGTTTCGCCCACAGTCCAAAGACATGCGCTATAGTGAATGTAATAAGCTAAATTAGTGTGTGTGTATGCAAGTGTGTATGGGTGTTTCCCAGTAATAGGTTGCGGCTGGAAGGGCAATGGCTGTGTTAAACATATGCTGGGCAAGTTGGCGGTTCATTCTGCTGTGGTGACCCCTGATGAATAAAGGGACCCTATCTCTAACCCTAACCCATTTAAATAATTTAATGTCCCATTTAATGTCACAGGGCCAGAGTTTTACCTGACAGTCTCCTTTGGGGCCGGATCCCCAATAGGAAAATCAAATAAAATCTAATTTTGGCTCAGCATTATGTTTAATGTTTTTATAATTAAAAGTTATACTTTTATATATAAAAGTTTAATATTTTTCCATTTCATTACAAAACTCAAGGCATTTGATTCAGGCTCCATCACCTATACCACAGTCAACCACTAGGAGTGATGGATAATTTGTATCAACTCAATCAGGCTAAGTCAACAAGGGAAAATGTAACTTTAGCCATTGATTAAGCTCTGTGAGTAGCCCATTTCAGTCTTGTGATTTGAATTCAAACCCACTTAACATTTCATTTGATGTGCGAACATTATTTGTCACCTGTTTTGTTCTGGTACCAAATTATTTATTTACCATACTATTTTAAGGTGTGCCAGATTGTTTTTCCTCCTTTTTTTAGTCTTGAGTTAGACATCCCAAGTCTCCCGGAAGTTCTGCGAGTCTCCGAATGATAATCCTGCAAACGAATGATAATCTCCCGGAAATCTTGCGTCTCTCTCCACTCCTCAAATACGTTGTGCACCCCTCTGTACCGCATCCCTCCTTGCTCTTCAACACACACGTCGCGTGCGCTCCACCTACACGCACCCGGTCTTCACTTATGCTAAAACATGTTTAAAACACATGCACCTACCTCCGCCCACTTTTAATACTTCGCTCTTCTGCATTTTGTCATCCACCTTCTGGTACGCTGATACAGTACTACCGATTACTGTTTCGAAAAGTCATTACATAGTATATAGTTAGCTGTAATTTTAGAAAAATGCCATATAATGCTAGTTCAGTAAATGTTTTGAGCTGGGAGTACAGTGAAACGATTGGATGATCTCAAAATCCCCCATCCCATCCATCTTTACCATTAATGTGGGTAGACGATATGAGCCAGAGGTAACTTACGGGGATATTTTTAATCACTTTGTCCTGTCACAAGGAGTAGATGGAGCGTTTATGAAGACTTTTAAAAGTACAGAGGCCTACCATCATTAAAATTGAAATTATTGAAATTGAAATTATTAAACAATTGAAATTAAAACATAAAAGATACTGAGCCATTAAGTAAATCATTATTTAGGCCTATTTAATTATTAATTTATTAATCAATGGACAATAATTGAGACATAAAATTAGATAGTAAAATACAACGAAAATGCAAATGAAAACATAAATGAAAAGCTTATTGAGTAACTGTTTTAGTCACTTTAAAATATCAAACACTGTACATCTCTTTATTTTTAGGCTAAAACACTGCTTTATATATTTGTTTATTTAGGTCTATTTGTATGTATGTTTGCTTTCATTTTAGTTGTTTATTTTAGTGGTCTTTTTATTTTTTTTTATTTTACTTTTTCCAAAATGATTCTTTATTTCATTTAACACATACTAATAAAGCTGTTAACAAGTTTTTAATGATTAATGAAACAATTATAATGTTTTGTCCTATTATTTCATCTTCATAAGTAGCAGGGTATTTACAGCCACTGTATATTTCTGTTGGTTCGCATCCCGTCCCCTTGTGCCCCCTGGCGGCAAAGTCACAAACTGCAGTCATACCTTAAAACACGTTCTTCTGCAGCGGCGGTGGAAGGTATAGGAGAAATGACTAGGAATAATAAACGGCAGAAAACAGTCAAACTACTCGCTCTACAAACAAGTGTTTGCATGACTAAACAGACAAAATAGAATAATATAATGAAGATATAAAAAAAACATCAGTTTGCAACATCAAGCAGTAAAACGAGCTGTTTTTAATGTCTAAAAATGAATGGAAGTGAATGAGAGCGTAAGTCTCAAGACAAAAAGACTCCAATGGATGTGCCCACCCACACGCGGAGAATAAGGTCAATAAAGACACCTTTTCCAGTCACTCACCGGCTGGAATCCAAGTCAGATGGTTCTCCTCTTCGGCTCTCATTATCTCTTCCATGGATGTCCTTATTCTCCTGTGGATGCAAACAAGCCTGCTTAAGAGATGTGACTGAACTTATATTGATGTTTTGCATGAGATCTGAAACTTACCACTTTGAACCATGTGAGATCGATCTCCTTCTGCTACACCACGTATCTGCTCCATCTCTAAGCTGTTGTAGCATCGCACAATAAATACCCTTAAGGCAAGGCAAGTTTATTTATATAGCACATTTCATACACAGTGGCAATTCAAAGTGCATTACATAAACAGAAATAAAATTGAAGTATAAGAAAATAAAAACAAATTAAAATATGTTAAAACAAGTTATAAAAGAATGAAAAAGAAAAGAAAGACACAATAGTGCGATCTGTCGGACGTAGCACAGTGCTCATTCAGTAAAGGCACAGCTAAACAGGTGTGTTTTAAGTCTTGATTTGAATGGGCCTAATGTTGGAGCACATCTAATCATTTCTGGAAGCTGATTCCAGCAGCGAGGGGCGTAATAGCTGAAAGCAGATTCACCCTGCTTTGACTGAACTCTTGGAGTTTCTAGTTTATATGATCCTAAAGATCTGAGTGATCTGTTAGGTTTGTATTCAGTGAGCATATCTGTAATGTATTGAGGTTCTAGGCCATTTAGTGATTTATAGACAAGTAGTAATACTTTAAAATCTATTCTGAATGTAACTGGGAGCCAGTGTAGAGACCTGAGGACAGGTGTGATGTGCTCTGATTTCCTGGTTCTGTTCAGAATCTTGGCCGCAGCGTTCTGGATGAGCTGCAACTGTCTTTTTGGGAAGGCCAGTGAGGAGGCCATTACAGTAATCCACCCTGCTGCTGATAAAAGCATGAACAAGTTTCTCTAAGTCCTCACTGGAAACAAAGCATCTATTTCTTGCAATGTTTTTGAGATGATAATATGCTGATTTAGTTACCGCTTTAAAGAGTTATCCCTCTTTGTCTTCCTTGTGTGACCGTGATCTAACACTTTAATAAGAAATATCAAGCTTAACAAAGAATATTTAGCAAACAAACAGCATACTACACTTCCAAAACTCAAAAAGCTAATTTTTGACTAGATTTAACCATTGTCTTTTTATAGCCATTAATAAGTTGCTTCATCAGTGTTATTGTAGCTTAAGTTACATTATAAGCAGCTTGACAAGCTAGTTTCCTGCAGCAAGAATGAACGGGAAGAAGAAATAAAGTAACATTTGTATGGGAACGTGACATGATTTCCAATAGTCATTACAAAGCAACACTTGTGTGAACAACTTGGTCTGGTCAAGGAAAAACTGTCCTCTGGGGCTGAACAGAAAACATCAAAGAGACCTGTAACACGAACAAAGAGCAGCCTGAAAGAAGAGCGTGTGTGTATGTGTGTGGCAGGGAAAGATATGTTGTGGATGTAGTCGTTATTGGCTGAATAATCTTCACCTCCATCGCAGCATGTAGTTGTAAAGGTTGATGCCAAACGTGTTACTGAAGGAGAAATAGTTCATCGACTTTTCTAGAATATGTTTCATCTCTGCATTCATTGGCAGACATCAGAGAAGCAGGAGATCCAGCAGCTATTCAGGAAACCTCAATGTCTTAGCTCAATGTGCTGGCGAACATTGATCTTTCATAGTTGTTAGACGTGCCATTGGGATTTTTCAAGGTCAATCTGACAAGATGTCAGAATTTAAAGACACAGTACGTTATTTCACCACAAAAGGGTGCTTTTTCACAACAAACAAGTGTATTTTTGTAGCGGACTTCGTCTCTCACCACACAGAATTCCCCCACACTACTGGCTTTGGTGGATCACGTCTGCAGTTTATTAAAGACAGGAAAGTGATAATCACCACACTCAGACACACTCTCAGTTCTCTGTTCTGTCTCACTCAAGTCCAAATCTGTTCTGTTTAACAGTAAACTCTTTTTACATACAACATTTTGTCTCTCTTGTTTTCTTTAAACACGCAATAGACATTACATGCACACAACTTTACATAATATAATGTATGGGGGGTTGGGGGGGGGGGGTTGAACAGATCAAATCTCTTTCCGGCTCTAAATGCATACGATTGGCTTCTGTGTCTTTCACGTGTTGAACGACTCGGACCGAGGACTCGGGAGGTGAACGGATCAAATCTCTTTCCGGCTCTAAATGTATATGATTGGCTTTTGTCTTTCACGTGATGACCGAGTGACTCAAACAGAGGACTCGATACATGAACGGATCAAATCTCTTTCCGGCTCTAAACGTATATGATTGGCTTTTGTCTTTCGCAGGATGAATGAAGTAAAAGACTTGGAAAAATGAACGAAACCTGCACATCTGTGCGCAATCTGCGCATGCGCGGATGAACGAATCACTCCCTGAGAGGACTCGTCGTTCCCGAGTCATATTAAAGATTCAAGAACGACCCATCACTAACATTATTATACATTTCTACATTCTGCATATAATCTCATACATTGACAATACAGAAAACTATTTCAGTTTATTATCACAAAGAAATTAGATCGTATAGTGGTTATTATTGTCACAATTACATACCTGCAGTTTATTAAAGACAGGACAGTGATAATCACCACACTCCGACACACTCTCGGTTCTCTGTTCTGTGAGAGTTGCAAAAAGTGAGAAAAGTGAACTGCTGTCCCCATTAACACTGAAGCAGATTAATAACTTAAAGATTATACATGACTACAAAGACACAAACTGGACATAAAATGACAATATTTCTTCACAATAATAACTGCACGATGATTTCAAAGACATAATCCACCTTTTTAAATTATATTTAAGTAGTAAAGTCGATAGAAAAAGAATATATGATCCGCCATTAAAAAATTGCCGCGGGCGGTAACTTGAACCAAAGCATTAACAGCTCATAACACAAAACCCACTTTATACTGAAAAATACTGCTTAACGACCACACTATTCGACACAATCCAGCTTCAAAACATGTCATCCACTGATATGAAAAAACATTTTAACTTAATCAGCTATATTTTAACCTTTTGTCATGGAGCACATTCACATCGTACCTGTCTCACTCAAGTCCAAATCCGTTCTGACGAGAGCGGGACGAAAGCTAAAGGAAGTGACATCACTCAACGTAAAATTGATTTTAAAACAAAAATTGACATTTTCTATTTACTTTTATAAGGTTATTAATAATTTTATTTTGACGAAAATGTAAATAATAATAAAATAAAGTTATTAATTTATAAAATAAAAATAAAGTTCACTGAAACAGTCCAAACAAAATCACTACATTTTGATGCTAGAAACGTGGCATTTGTGGACTTTATTACGAAATACACTCGCTGGCCACTTTATTAGGTACACCTTATTAGTACTTTGTTGGACCCCCTTTTGCCTTCAGAATTGTCTTAATCCTTTGTGGCATAGATTCCACAAGGTACTGGAAATATCACTCAGAGATTTTGGTCCATATTGACTCAGTTGCTATCCATTATGTGAATCTACCAACCTGAACAAGGCAGAGTGGATCCATGCTTTCATGTTGTTGATACCAAATTCTGACCCTACCATCCGAATGTCGCAGCAGAAATTGAGACTCATCAGAACAGGCAACATTTTTCCAATCTTTTATTGTGCAATTTTGGGGAGCCTGTGTGAATTGTAGCCTCAGTTTCCTGGTCTTAGCTGACAGGAGCGGCACCTGGTGTAGTCTTCTGCTGCTGTAGCCCATCTGCCTCAAGGTTGGACGAGTTGTGCGTTCAGAGATGCTCTTCTGCAGACCTCAGCTGTAATGAGTGGATATTTAAGTTACTGTTGCCTGTCTAGCTGGAACCTGTCTGGCCATTCTCCTCTGACCTCTGGCATCAACAAGGCATTTGCGCCCACAGAACTGCCGCTCAATGGATATTTTCTCTTTTTCAGACCATTCTCTGTAAAACCTAGAGATGGTTGAGTGTGAAAATCCCAGTAGATCAGCAGTTTCTGAAATACTCAGACCAGCCCGTCTGGTACCAACAACCATGCCATGTTAAAAGTCACTTAAATCCCCTTTCTTCTCCATTCTGGTGCTCTGTTTGAACTGCAGCCGATCGTTATAGATGTTATTATATAAACATGAAGCAATTGGTGGGCGGGGAGAACCACACTCCTACATCACGTTGCTGTGGGCCTCAAAATCACTGGGACTGGGGTCGCATTTTAACGTCAGAAAAAAAAAAAAAAAAAAAAAAAGAGATTTGTTTTACTATCACTCAAAAATGACAGTGGACACATTATACCTACACATAGTTCTGTCCAAACAGCTTACAAAAGTTGATTTTCATCATAGGTGCCCATTTAAGGGCAATTAAATTTATGATTTTTTGGGGCCTCTTAAAGGGACAGTGGGGCATCACAGTGGTGCAGTGGGTAGTACAATCGCCTCATAGCAAAGAAGTCGCTGGTTCGAGCCTCGGCTGGGTCAGTTGGCATCTCCGTGTGGAGTTTGCATGTTCTCCCAGTGTTTGTGTGAGTTTCCTCCGGGTGCTCCGGTGTCCCCCACAAGTCCAAAGACAAGCAATATAGGTGAATTATATTTTAGTAAGCTAAATTGTATTGTATGTAGTGTATGGGTGTGAAAGAGTGCGTATGGATGTTTCCCAGTGTTGGGTTGCAGCTGGGAGGGCATCTGCTGTGTAAAACATATTCTGGATAAGTTGGCGGTTCATTTCACTGATTAATAAAGAAACTAAGCCGAAAAGAAAATGAATGAATGATTAAAGGGACAGTTCACCCAAATCAGTGACAAATCTGTCCTTAACCCCTTGTGTGCTGTTGTGGATGTTTTCATCCATTCCAGGGTGATTTTGAAGCCTCCTTTCCACTGCACATGACAAACGACAAGCGACTGACCGGAAGTCATTGATTTTCAATGGAGAGTAGTCTGGGAGCTGCATGGAGTTCAGATCATCTCCGTATGTGGAAAATTCGGATCCGATTTGAGCTGCGGATCCATTGAAATATGTGAACTCCTGCGACTACACCGTATGCAACCGACCGACCCAATGTATTTCAGTGTTGCCCAAGCAGGTCTGTGCACACAAGATGAGAAATAGGAGTTTTACTCGTTGTTGTTTGAATAAGAAAAAAGTCTTAATTAAAAAAATTCCTATTCATTCATTCATTTTCTTTTCGGCTTTGTCTCTTTATTAATCAGGGGTCGCCACAGCAGAATGAACCGCCAACTTATCCAGCATTTGTTTTACGCAGCGGATGCCCTGCCAGCCGCAACCCATCTCTGGGAAACATCCATGTATTCTCATTCACACACATACACTACGGACAATTTAGCTTACCCAATTCACCTGTACCACATATCTTTGGACTGTGGGGGAAACCGGAGCACCCGAAGGAAACCCACGCGAACACGTGGAGAACATGCAAACTCCACACAGAAATGCCAACTGACCCAGCCGAGGCTCGAACCAGCGACCTTCTTGCTGTGAGGTGACAGCACTACCTACAGCGCCACTATATCACACCATTCCTATTCATAAATGAGTAATAAAAATATGATTTGTTATGTTGTCTCCACATTTTTTCAGCAGTCTATGAGTTTCTAGTATTCATTCATTCATCCATTCAGCATGGTGAACGCACGGAAAATAAAGGCTCTTTATTTACGAGAATTTAGCATCTCTCCCATGGTGCATGACAACACTAAACACTATCCGACTGCCACAAGGGGGCGTACTCCGACATTCGTGTCCATATGTCGTGTGAAGTGGAATGGTGGCTTCAGTCTTAGGCCCTGTTTACACTAGTGCATTTTCGTTTTAAAATGCATCAGTTTTGCTACGGTTACGCCATCTGTTCACACTACGCCAGAGTTTTTGAGGCACGAAAACGGAGCGTTTTGGAAACGCTGGAGAGGCCGTGTTCATTCTAAACCACTGCTGCTCTGTCTAAGTGTGGATGGGGGAAAACGGAGACATTTGAAAACGGAGGCGTGGCTGCTGAGATCCGCTACGTGATTGGGGCTTTTGGGCCATTGCGTAAACTTCCCTTATTCGTCAAGCGCACATGACTATAACGTCACCGGCAGACAGCAGACCAGGCCTCACTGTAAACACTGTATTTCGATAGCCATAGATGTTTTATATTCATTTGTTACTTTAAGTAACAACTTGACCTCGTCGTCTGTCCACAAAAAGACCTCTCTCGCTTTCGTCATCAAGTTCATCGTTCAACCATCGTTTGTTGACTAACAATAACCAAATGCCGAGCGAGACACATGCTTCCTGTTTATACTTGAACGCGCATGCCCAGAGTGCGCGAATGGTCACGTGATATACGTTTCTGGTGGTGTATTGTGGACGAAGATCTGTTGAGAGACGCTTGGGTGAAACGCTAGTGTGGACGCGGATCGTTTTCATGCTAAAACGCTGTTTTAAAACTAAAATGCCCTAGTGTAAACAGGGCCTTAATTTGGCCACAGCTTTCTCTGTTCCAGCACATGGAATGAAACATTGTTCAAAATATCAAAATAAACTAATAAAGGTGGAACCACTTGAGGGTGAGTAAATTTTCATATTCACAATTAACCATCCCTTCACATTAGTAGAAAAAGTGCTCATTTTAGTGCAGTTTTCCTTCATCTAGAGGCCTAAAATAGGCTTTTTGCTATTCAGTGTTGTTTCCCCGGACATGATGGCCAACAGCGTCCACAGCAGATCTGACATGATGCCATTCAGATGAGCTTTCTGTTCTCCACAGAGGCTTAAAGTGATAGCAGAGAAAAGAAAGAGAAGCGGGTGAACAGACCTCTGCGCTTCAGTCCTGCTGCGAGTAAGAAGCTGTTCCGGGAATTGAAGTCCAGATTTTGTTTTTTCGAGACCTCTCTTCACCTGGATGACTGCAGTGATACTCCGCAGCGCTCGCCGAGGTTACGCATGAAAACACTTCGCTCTGAGAGCCTGATATCAACCTCTTCAGGACACAGTTTGGTTGTTTGTTGATGCACAGTGAGTAAATGAACCTAGTTTACCCTGCAGTTTATTCCCACAAGCATCTAATGCATTCTGAATGAATCGATGAGAGTCATAAAAGTATCTGTTTCTACAAGACTAAGTGCCAAATCCATCGGAGCTCAAACTTCACCCCAACAGGCAATTCCACTCCATAAGGATCAATAGCACTAAATTATGGATGTTATGTGTGTGTATATATATATATAAAAAAAGAAAAAATATACTCTAGGTCAGGGCTGCAATTCTTTACTGTGCCGAACGGTGTGACTCCATTGATTCCAGTTCTGTGTTTGCTGATAGAAAAGGCACATCCATTCATCTCCCGGTTGTTTTTCCTGGTCGGTCGCTTGTACCCGCTGGGATATCCTTTATTCTGCTTTAGTGA
>CAIGQQ010028887.1:21005-31718 GCA_903798035.1 Danio albolineatus | reverse complement strand
AAACACCTCTGGGGCATCCTGAAAAGGAAGGTGGAGGAGCACAAGGTGTCAAATGTCCACCACCTTGGTGATGTTGTGATGGAGGAGTGGAAGAGGATTCCAGTGGCAACCTGTGAAGCTCTGGTCAACTCCATGTCCAACAGAATTAAAGCCGTGCTGGAAAATGATGGTGGCCACACAAAATATTAACTTTTCAATTTTTTTCTAAGGGGTGTACTCACTTCTGTTACCAGGGGTTCAGCTATTATTGACTGTATTTTTAGTTATTTTGAGGGACACTAAATTTACACTGCTAAACTAACTTTACACTGACTCCTTTTCATTGTGTCAAAGAGTCACTTCTGCAGGGTTGTCCTATGAAAAGATATAAATAAATATTTGCAGAAATGTGAGGGGTGTACTCACTTTTGTGACATACTGTATATGAGGAGCCGAACACACTCATCATCCTTTCTGAATGGAGTTTCATCAGGGGAAATTTGGATGAATCCAAACTCTTGTAAAATCAAACCTTTTCTGCACTCACTGTTGATTTTCCATTTCTTGGTTGTTTCCCTCAGTTTGGTCGGTTCGTTTTACGTCATAACAGGAAATGCTGTCTAAATAAAGGCACGTGATAGCGACACCCGGTGGTTATTTATTGAATTACATTTATTTTTATACAGCCGGCCAGATTCTATTAATATTTATAAAAAGCCTCGCGGGCCGCCACTAAACTGATTGCGGGCCGCAGATGGCCCGTGGGCCGTAGTTTGGACACCCCTGATATATAGTGTGTGTATATAATACACTGAAACTGATTTGATGGTTACAGTGTTTTCCAGCTGATCACACACACTTTCAAAACAGCGTCCCCTTTGTTCAAAACTCTACACACAATTCCCAAAACTGCACACACAACATGCAAACCGCCTCACATCTCCTGCAAAACGTAACACTGCATTCAACATGCCATAAACACACGTCAGAACGCAGCACTGGCATCAGATGGCAAACACGTCTTTCCTAATATAACACTTTTGGACATAGCATGTAAACACTGTTGGTCTAAGTCTAAAGCTGTGTGCTCTATAGGCTTCTATCTACATGTCAATACAGTGCTCTACAGTGACGGTAATCTTCTGACACAGATAGCATACGCATGTGGGCCACTTTAGGCAGTTATGGGGCACTGGTGGTCTACCTTCAGCCCAGACATAATGAATATCAATAATATTTAACACAGTAATCATATAAGTGAACGAACATGTTTGCAATATTTATAAATATATGTTGCATATAGGGCGCCACGGTGGCCTAGTGGTTAGCACGTTCGCCTCACAGCAAGAAGGTCGCTGGTTCGATCCCCGGCTGGGCCAGTTGGCATTTCTGTGTGGAGTTTGCATGTTCTCCCCGTGGTTGCGTGGGTTTTCTCCAGGTGCTCCGGTTTCCCCCACAGTCCAAACACATGCGGTACAGGTGAATTGGGTAAGCTAAATTGTCCATAGTGTATGATTGTGAATGTGTGTGTGTGGATGTTTCCCAGGGATGGGTTGCAGCTGGAAGGGCATCCGCTGCGTAAAAATATGCTGGATAAGTTGGCGGTTCATTCCGCTGTGGCGACCCCTGATTAATAAAGGGACTAAGCCGAAAAGAAAATGAATGAATGAATGAATGTTGCATATATTTTTTATAATAAACCCAAATGTAGACTTGCATGTCCTGTATGTAATATGCATTTATCAGATTTCTGTGTGGCTGTGTGTTGGTCGTTAGTCTTCTGCATGCTTTCAGACGTCTTCACAGTGAAGGTCTCTGAGCTCAGGTGTCGTGTGTGTGTGTGTCTGTCAGAACATCTCCAGATCCACAGAGAGAAACTCACACAGCTCTGAACACACATCAGGGGAGCAGACAGCGGCCCTGCACACACACACACACACACACACACACACACACACACGCACACACACTTCACCTCTCTCTATCCTGACTGCAGTCTGGGCTGCTGGTGTGTGCTGCCCTCTACTGCTCACAGCAGGTCATGTTCATCACACACACACACACACAAACACACACACACACACACACCGGTAGGACTCACCCAACCCCAGGAACATGCAGACTGAACGCATGCTGCATGCTGATCCTCCAAACACACAACAGCTGAACACAACTGAACACTGACAACCAGTCCAGGACAAACACCACATACAGGCCCACCTGCAGCTGCACCTGCACCTGCACACACACACACACACACACACACATATATAAACACAGTGAGATTGTCAGCATGTCAGTTTCACTTGAAGTTTAATATAGTACATGTACTCAAATGCACAATAACGAATAATAATCATCACACTCTGAGTATCCAGCATCAATATGCATAGGTGCCTCACCTCATGGTGTTGTTGAGTGTGTTGTCGTACACGCAGCCTCTCAGAGTGTCGAGCTGCAGACACACAGAGACTCACACACCTTCAGGTGGAAACCCTGGCTGAGTCATTAGACGAGCCGAAATACAGAGACTGTGAACAGCGCCTGGAGGATCAGCAGAGAAACACAACAGTCTACAGGGTTTACAGTCTACCGCAGACCAGCATCACTGAACCAGCAACACATCAACTAGACTGCCAACTGTTGGAGGTGATGAGATACTAGCCAGAAGAGTTTGGTCATGTAGCTGCGTGTGTATCGTTCTGCTCAGTTGTGCAGTTCAGTAGCTGCTGTGATGAATGACCTCTGACCTCTCCACGGGGTCCATGAGGACGGGCTCCGCCAACGCCACATTGCACTACAAACTCTCCAGGAGTTGGTGGATGCTTTAGTCCAGGTCTGGGAGGAGACCCCTCAGGAGACCCTCCGCCACCTCATCAGGAGCATGCCCAGGCGCTGTAGGGAAGACACCACCAGTGTTGGGTAAGTTACTTTAAAAAAGTAATGAATTACTAATTACTTAATCAATATAGTATGTAAAATACTTTTCTAATTACTGTGTCTGAAAAGTAACTTAATTACTCAATAAGTAACTTATTCCAGCAAGTAACTTGTGTGTTCTCTCACACCCTAAAAGACAAATATCCGCTGCTAGCCCTCACACTCAGGTGATTCAGTGCTGGAATATGAAGATGCACGAGCATATTAACATTTAGTGTAGATACAAACTGAACATGTCAGCTCAGCTCAGACTGAAACCGCTTTCACACTGAGGAGAACGAGCTGAATAACATTACAGATCTGTCCGGAGGCTCCGAGCACTCCTGCACATGACACAGAGGGATGTAGTGTGGGCATAAATGTCTCACTATAACAGAAACAGCAGGCGTTTGCCCCGGTGTGTTCAGTGTTCTGGTCCCCTGAGGAAAACAGCTCATGAATCTCACAGGATGACGGACTTTAGGAATGTGACAGTGCAGATCTGCCAGTTGTGAGTCTGTAAGATGCGCAGGTTATGATGGAGAATTATTAATAAGGAGTAAACACCACTTGTTACTCTGCAGACGCAGTGAAGATGATGAAGATGATGATGATGATGAAGCTGTTGTGTTTTAGTCAGTTTCCCTCTCCTTGAGTCTCTAGGTGAGTTAGTCTGTCTGTACAAGTGTGTTTTCATTCAGTCAGTTCTGCTTAGTTTAGATTTCAGCTAATGTTGAGTTTAGTTTTGATTATTAAGCACTTCAGAGGCCTTATAAAGGTCTGCATATGTTTAAATTTGGAGTATTATTCCTGTATAGGCTTCATCTGATTATTACGATGTGGGATGTGTCTAGGCATGGGCCGGTATATGATACAGACGGTATGATAATCTTAGATAAAAATATCACTGTTTCACAGTATGACGGTATTGTGTTTACTGCTCTAAAATATTATATTTTTAAATGTTTGGCTAAAAAACAAAAACTTTTTCCCCCTTTGAACACAATATATTTTATTTTTGGAAACAAGAGAGAGAAAGAAAGAAAAACAATAATAATAATAATAATAATAATAAAGAACATAAATAAACTTTTGATGATAAGACATTTAAGAATGAAATACAGTGTATAAATTAAAGTCATTACAAAATGAAATAGTCCTGTTTGCTTTCTTAATTTTAGACAATGAATTTAAATTTAAATAATGACTTAATTCTTGCAAAAAAAAACAGGAAAACATTTATAAACATTTAAAATATTCTGGAGCAGTAAACATGTCAGGCTAAATAATTCAAATAAATCACTGCCTTCTGCTGTCTTCATTAGTTTCAATAACACAGATTTCATTACAATTTAAAACGGCATATTTGGATATCTTTGCAAATACTGTTGTCCTAAAAACAAATAAACAAACAAAAAATAGAACTAAAAAAATCTTACACATACCTCAGGAACGGTATAGCAGAACATTTTTAGCGGTTTTAAAACCTTGACTTTTCCAAATCGCGGTATACCTTGAAAACTGTTATCGCCCCGTGCCTAGACACTGATTTTATTAAACTAATGAACTGTTTGAAAACCTTCTGTATTTTTTGTGTCGTGTTAAAATCATCCATGACTTTAAGAAATTACTTCCTACTGAACTACATATCCCAGAAGCCTTTGCACTAAGCACTCCGGCCACAGCTGACACACACACACAGCTGATACTCATGATCACTGATTACTTGGACTATTTAATCCGCTGTTTCACACACACGTCGGTCAGTGTTGTTTAGCTGTTATTATGCTAGCGCTTTTCCTTGTTTTTGACTTTGGACTGTTTATTGTGTTTTGATTCTGTGCCGTCTGCCCTGAACCTTTCGCTAGTTTTTGGATTACGTTTTTTGATTGTCTACTACACTGTTTATGCTGGTTTTCGCAACTATTTGCAACAAACAGAATCGACCCAACAGAGCTCAAACTCTCCCGACACACACCTGTTATAGACACATTCAATGCGTCAGCTTTACAGGAACAGTTATAGAGAGAGTTCATCCAAAACACTCTCATTATTCTCTCATTCCAAACCTGATCCAGTTTATTCCTTCAGCTGAACACAAACCAAGATCTGCTGAAGCAGGTTCATCAACCCTGTCCTGGAGAGCTGCACTCCTGCTCATTACAGACACATTATTTAGGAGAATTATTCATATTATTATTATTATATTACTCATTAAATTGTATACAATAATGTTCATCCATTAATTCATTTTCTTTTTGGCTTAGTCCCTTTATTAATCCGGGGTCGCCACAGTGGAATGAACCACCAACTTATCCAGCAAATGTTTTTATGCAGCGGATGCCCTTCCAGCAGCAACCCATCCCTGGGAAACATCCATACACACTCATTCACACACACACTCATACACTAGGGCCAGTGTAGTTGATCAGTTCCCCTATAGCGCATGTGTTTGGACTGAAACCGGAGCACCCGGAGGAAACCCACACCAACACGGGGAGAACATGCAGACTCCACACAGAAACACCAGTTGACCAAGCCGAGACTCGAACCAGAGACCTTCTTACTGTGAGGCGATCGTGCACCCACTGCGCCACCATGCCGCCTACTTCAGTTAATCAAACTCCATCAGACGTCCTCAAGCCATCATATAGTCTGAGCTTTACCTTTCTCTGGCTGCGTGTGTAAAGGGTCGTTCTCGCTGCAGTGAGTGCTGTGTCTGCTGCTGTGCTCCGCAGAGGCTGATGGCGTCCCGCAGGTATAGAACCCCTCCGGTATACGAGCTGGAGAAGCTGCTGTGGGTGAATTCAGGCACCCTCCGGGATCTGGACGAGGTGCAGCCGGGCCTATACATCGGAGACATGTGAGAGACGCACACTGATCCACATCACACCGCATCACAGGCTGGCTCAGAGCTCAGAGCCTTCGTCCTGTTCCCATATACACATGCAAACACTCCTCAAGATCTGCATGAACCGGAAGCTGCAGCCGTTGTTATTCCATATTGTGATGCAGTTCCTATAGAAACGGAATATTAAATGAGAAAACAGTGGGCGTGGCTTATTTGTTTTACTGTAAGCTGATTGGCTGTAATAAAGTAGGCGTTTCATTCAGAAAGATGAGGAAAGGGTTTGGGGAGTTATTACAGCAGGGGTGTCCACACTCACTCCTGGAGGGCCGCTGTCCTGCATAGTTTAGTTCCAGCCCCAGTCAGACACCCCTGGGCTAGCTGATCAAGCTCTTACTGCACTCAAAAAATAACTCATTGGATGAACTCAATACAATTAAGGGTAGGATTTCTGTCCAATACATTTGTTTAACACCAACTAAAAATATATATATTTACACAATTAAATGTAATTGAGTTGGTCCAACATGATTTTATCAATTAAAAGTTTGAATATGTTTGTGTTTTTACTTAACTTAAACTCAAAGGTCTGATAATACCATGTATGTCTATTATGTGTCGTACATTTCGATGTTTCTTATTTTTATTTGAAATAATGAAAAGAGCCATTTTTAAGCAGATTTCATATTTTTAAGCATAATTTATGTCTGCAGTTGATTGACACTGATCTCAGAACTCATTTTAGGACAGTTATTGCTCAATGAGTAACGCAACAAACTGCATTGTTACTAATGCGAACACCCAAAGCATGGGTGCTTCTGCACGGCGGTAATCTCAAAACATGATGGAAATCTTCTAAATCTTCAAACTAAAGTGATGATTAAACTCTAACAAGACTTTCTATTAACTTTAAACACCTAAAATTATTTTTATTGTCAATATTTAAATTATCTTAATTGAATCCCACGCAAAGCATGCTGGGAACTATAAATCCTCTAACCAGATAGTTGGACCAACACAATTCCGTCATGTTGTTAAAACACAAAACACTAAGTGTTTACTAAATTTAAGTGGACTGAACATAAAACAAAGAAATTAGCCAAAGAAATTACAAGGATTGTGTAGTTTCAGCTCATTTTAAACAGGTAGTTTGAGCAAGCAGCAGTAATCATGTTTTTGAGTGTGTTCTAGAAACACGAGCTGGAGCTGATATCTGCAGGACACCGGCCCTCCAGGACTGAGATTGGACATGCCTGTATTGAAGCCTAACAGACTCCTCCTCCTCATCATTTCTGTTTGAGGACAGCTGGAGGGGCGTGGTTAAGTATGTTAGCTACGCCCAATACCTCAGACAGACCTATCCTGAGATCTTAACTGAATACAGGGAGTGCTTTTGCAGATCTCATTTAAAGATTACAAGAGCACACTATTATTATTGTTCTTGATGACCTGCACAGGTGAGGTGTTCAGCACTAGCAGTGTGTGCTAACAGCATTAATATGTGTAGTTTGATCTCATGGGGACTTTAAAGTATGAATGAAATCAAACTAAGCATATTGAAGCTGTCAGCGTACAGTGCTGGATCAGTGCTGAACACCTCACCTGTGCAGGTCATCAGGAACACTATAGGTGCATCCCAAATCGCACACTTGTACACTATTGTACGCCATTTTGAAGTATAAATTGTGTCAGTAGTGCGTTCACACTGAACACTCTAAGAATAATAAGTGCACTTTAATTACCAGGATGATGCACTCATTCCACCGGTAAACAGAAGTGTGTAATGATGGACACTCACACACTCAACGACCACAGCTTTGCGCACGTAGCGGAAGGGGCGGAGCTATCAGGCGCACATGTTGGATAACTTTATATATATTGGACAGTGAGAGCAGTATTCTCCTATGAGAGTGGTTATAGCGCCTCCCGATGGTGAATGCAGTTATACTCATGCAGGTGTTATTTGGTATTTTGGTCATTTATTTCAGTAATTTGGCGACCGTCAAACGTCATCAGGGAAACGGCTTGAACTTCCGCTTAGTAAAAAAGCCATTAGTGCTCCATTTGGGACAACACTGCTTACATATACTATACTGCTGAGTGTGTATGCGCATAAGTACACAGTGCATAAGTGCATAGTCTGCTCCTCAAGTCTTGCATTGAGATCTGCAAATGCACTTCCTGTTTGTGTTCAGGTAAACTCTCAGATTAGGGCTGTCTGATGTACTGGGTGTGGCTAAGATAATTAACCACGCCCCTCCAGCTGTCAGCTATATGACATCAATCAGTAACCGTGAGCAGGAGGAGGAGTCTGTTGGGCTGTAATAACTCTCTCTAAAGCATGGGTGGGCAAACTGGATCCTGGAGGGCCGGTGTCCTGCACAGTTTAGCTCCAGCACTAATCAAACACACCTGAACATGCTCATCACTCCTCCTCCTGCTCACGGTTACTGATTGAGGTCATATAGCTGACAGCTGGAAGGGCGTGGTTAATTATCTTAGCCACACCCCCATCTTTCTTCCAATCAGCTTGCAGTAGAAAAAACAAGCCACGCCCACTCTCATTTAATATTCCGTTACTCTGGGAACTACATTTCAATATAAACACAATACTGCTCACTGCTTCTGGTTCATGTACCTTGTAGACAGGCAAACATCAGCTGTGTAGTCCTGGAGGGCCGGTGTCCTGCAGATATCAGCTCCAGCTCGCCTCAACACACCTGCAGGGATGTTTCTAGAACAGTAAGAGCTTGATCAGCTAGCACAGGTGTGTCTGACTGGGGTTGAACTAAACTATGCAGGACAGCGGCCCTCCAGGAGCGAGTGAGGACACCCCTGCTGTTACTGAACACAAAGGTGATGTGATTGTGTTATAAGAGATCATGTGATGATGAAATGTGTGTGGACGGACAGACCAGCAGCTGAGCGCACTGGAGGACATCTAACATGTTGTTTTGGCCATTCTAAAACGCCTGAACCGTCATTATAGACCTTTTTGAGGGTTGTAAACAATAGCAGTGGTAATTCCTGCGTAATTCCAGTTTTACATTTGTAATTTCTAGAGCTTCCGAGAATCCAAAAAGGGCCACATATTGATAAATAACATTATATTAGCTGTTTTAACATTAAGTTATGATTAGGCCCACACGGAATCTGCGCGCGCAGATGTTTAGCCCATCATTGATTCTGTAAATGTGTGTACATTTATATTTATTCAGTTTTTACATTAATTTCAGTAATAATATTGACTAATATAAAAATATTCATATGATTTATTTACATACAGTGTGTAAAGTCAAGTTTTCTGTCTTTTAGTAGAGATTTTATGAGAAACTTGCTTTGTTTACCAAATACAGTGGATCTAATTAGATTTGCATTGTAAACATTAAAGTTAAACATTAAAGTTTTTTTAATATATTAAGATTTTAGTTATAATACTCCTAAAATCATTCCACATAAATCCACAGATTTTTAACAAAAATCTGCGCAGAAATAGCAAATAATGTCTGCAGATTCCGTCTGGGCCTAGTTATGATTGAACTTCCTCTTATTACAGTTATGAGATGGGCCACTGACAGCACCACATTGACATGGTCTATATTATTAATGACCTCCAGAATCAGGAGCGTCTGTGCTGCGAGTCTCACGTCTTCAAACACCACCACGTGTTGATTGTGTGTTGGCGTTGTCTTCTGAGGCGCAGGTCATTTATTAAATAAAGAAAAGTTTGACGCAGTTTCTCTGTCCGCTGTACAGTCAGTTTTTACTGTTGATATTTGGCGTTAGTTGATCAGGAAATGACGGTTTTGTTCTCTTCAGCCCCTTTCACACATACAGACCTTCCAGAGAATCACCCGCAGTTTTCCGGAAAGGTCTGTGTGTGTAAACAGCCCCTTTTTAAAAAAACACCGCTAAATTCGTTCGAGCAGTTGTAACATCAGCGCTGCTGTGTGTGAACGCTGAAGGATGACTCTGGGAGAAAGCAGCTGCATGAATACTGAAGCTTTAAATTAAAGTGTGAACAGAGCTCTCTCTCTTCAATCTACCGGTAGAGGCGTTCCAGATATTTTCCAGGTATGTACCGATATCACTGTGTGAAAGCTGCTATTGACTCGTTGGATGGAAACACTGCTTTATCCGCACGTCTTTTATGAGATAATCCAGTTATGCGCATACATTTATTTAGCATCTTTGGATGGAAACAAAGCGAGTGAACCCCTAACTAACATCAACAGAAGCAGCCAATCAGACTGAAGATTGAAGATAAACAAACTCAGTGCATTAACATGCAGATCCACTCCTCACCTTCAGAGTAATAACGTGTGTGTGTGTGTGTGTGTGTGTGTGTGTTTTCAGCCAGGCAGCGAGGAACAAGCATCTCCTGCAGAGTCTGAACATCACACACGTGCTGAACGCTGCGCACGGAACCCTCAGCTCCAACACTGGAGACGCGTTCTATCAGGACGTCAACATCCGCTACTGCGGCGTCCCGGCCAACGACATGCCATCCTTCAACATCAGCAGATACTTCAGCACAGCGGCAGAGTTCATCCACACCGCCCTGAGCCAGCCTGGAGGTCTGAGACACACACACACACACACACACACACACACACACACACACTGTCTGGAGCATCAGGACAGGAGGAGGGTGTCCTACAGCTGGTTTATCAAGCCCACTCGCCTGTGTGCATCATACTGCTATGTGCTGCAGTGTGTGTGTGTGTGTGTGTTTACGGTGTGTGTCTTCCAGGTAAGGTGTTGGTCCACTGTGCGATGGGTGTGAGCCGCTCCGCCACACTGGTGCTGGCCTACCTGATGATCCAGCAGAACATGAGCCTGGTCCAGGCCATCACTGCGGTGTCAGAACACAGGAGCATCTGTCCGAACCCCGGCTTCCTGGAGCAGCTGAGGGGACTGGACCAACAGCTGACGAGACAGAGAGCTGCAGCCGCGCGCACATAACA
>CAIGQQ010028883.1:0-18287 GCA_903798035.1 Danio albolineatus | reverse complement strand
AGTTCACATTACTAATTTTATAAAGGATATGTTTTGTAAAATAGCTAATAAATTGAACATTGCATATTATGTTAAAAATGCTTTTATGCAATGATAATTGTTATATTTAAGTAATCTATTACAATTAAAAGTAATATTACCTAAATGTAAAACAATTAAAAGCACAAATCAAGAATCAAACAACACAATGTCAATGTTTTTTTTTTATTTGTTAATTTAGATAAAGCTCTGCAAGGAACATTCTGGCATTAGTAAACATTGGCAATTGTATAAAACCCGAGTCAAACCTCTAAAGCTTTGAGTCACTATATGGCCCAACATGAGCCCAACTTGCTGGATGAAGAAGTGTTCTTTGTTGACTTGGGGTAGTTCAGATGCAATGCATATGCAAGTCCAAAGAGAATGCATACAACTTTTGGCAAGTCTTTAATGCAGTCCCTAACATGTTGTTCCTCAAGGATGATCTTAACTGAGGTTTCCCTTGACAAGCAGGATTCCAAGGTGGTGGAATGAGCGATCATCAGAGTCCTAACAAAAGAGCAGAACAGTTGTTTCTCATTAAATAATCGTCAATAATATAAGACAAGGGTTCAAAGACATGCAGTATAGGTGAATTGAGTAGGCTAAATTGTTTGCAGTGTATGTGTGTGAATGAGTGTGTATGGATGTTTCCCAGTGATGGGTTGCAGCTGGAAAGGCATCCGCTGTGTAAAACATATATGCTGGATAAGTTGGCAGTTCATTACGCTGTGGCGACCCCAGATTAATAAATGGACTAAGCCGAAAAGAAAATGAATGAATAAATAGAAGTGAATTTATTCTACAATAATTTTAGTGTTTACTTATTAACCCATATTTCCAAGCTATAAGAGTTGTGTATCTTTATCTTTCCCTCAATGTAAAGTCACAAAGCCAATTTATATTTAAATTGAAGTTGGACATTTAAAACAAGGACAGAAAATCTCAGCTATCAATAAAAATAACTTGAATTGTGTATATGTCGACATGTTAGAGAGTTTGGAAAGATGTTGTTACTCATTCAATTATTTTCTTTTCGGCTTAGTCCCTTTATTAATCTGGGGTCGCCACAGATGAATCAACCACCAACTTATCTAGCATACATTTTACCATGCGGATGCCCTTCCAGCTGCAACCCATTACTGGGAAACATCCATAAACACTCATTCACACACATACACTACAATTTAGCTTAACACATTTGAGCAATAGCGCCTGTCTTTTGCTAACTTCACACAGAAATGCAAACTGACCCAAGCCAAGGATCGAACCAGCGACCTTCTTGCTGTGAGGCGATTGTACTACCCACTGTGCTGTGGTGCCCTGTTTTGCTACTCTTAAGTTTAAATGTTTTAAACTAAGTGTAAATGTTTTTACAAAATATAAGGACCATCCATTAATAGAAAGAATGCTGTCATGGCCCTTTAAGACAACCTTTGAGAAAATAAGTTACTTACCGAGAAAGTTTACAGACGTCTGCAAGCTTGTCCCCCAGGAGAATCGGGAGCCTTTAAAGACCAAGGACTTAATATCTTTAGGGTCTGGAGCCTGTTAATAAGAAAATAAAAATGTTGCACAACTGTATTAGACAACCAATATAGTAACACTTGTGAAATATTCAAAAAAATGATGTAACTGTATAATCTACATGAACCAACCTTCGTTTGCTGTTATGGCTCTGACAACAGCTCTCCAACATTCCACCTCTTTGCAAGATTGATCTAAATTAAACGCAGCCTGTGTTGATCAACGCTTTCATAAAATAACTGCTTGACGTTCTAAACTTCAAGAACACCTGCAAGACGAAACACAGAATAGGAATATTTTATAACTATATCACAAAAAAATATACTTCACACAAAATAAAATAAAAAATAGGTCATGTTTTGCACAGCTTTGTTGTCCTAGAATGAATTAAAGTGACACAAAAGACTGTGTTAGACACTAGACTGTATTTGACACTAAATTAATAGTAGAAAATCCTAGATTCTTAAACATACCTGATCTTCTGTAAAAAAAAAAAGTGCAGGCCAGTGGTCCAGTATCAGGCTTCTGGCAGGCTCAGACTCCATCAGTTATTTTTTATAAGTGCATCTTGAAACAAGTTTAGCTGCAAACATAATTCTACTGTGAAAGTTATCCATTTGCTAGTGACTTTGACTTATAAAGTAATGTTTACTAATGTAAACTTGCCCGTCACAAAAAAAAAATTACCTAACTAATTTAAATTTTTAAATAAAAACTTTTAGCGTTATCAAAGATTTTTCAAGAGTTCACACTTTGATAATGCTTGACTTTTTTAGCAAGTTTGGCATGCTGTCCCGGGAGAGAACCCTGAGCTCGGAGATAGATGAGCCCGAGGCTCCCGCCTGGTCAATAAGCATTATGAGGGATACGAGATCAGGTAGTTCTTGATAACATCCCAAAAAGCTATCGTTTCGGGACAGCAGCCGTGTATTCGAAGAACCTCCCCCAAAAAGTTAGAAAAGTTGCTATATCCGGCTGCTGGATATAGTAATAGGAAGAAAGAAATAAGATAAGGTAAATGAGATGCGGACTTCGTAGAAGTCCTGAAAAAAACAAGGCTGGGGTAATATGGGTAGTGGCGTGACTAGTGTTCGTAGTCACAGCTCGGGAAGTTGAGCTATCATAGGCTGGTTCCAGTAGGAGTCGGGGAGAGGGGGCTTTGGGTGGTGTAGACTCCTACTGGAGGGATAATCGGGGTTTAAGCTCCGGGACTGCGCCTGCGGTGCCGGAGCTTAGGGGTGACAGCACTATATGTAAATGTATATGTCCGCGTGCGCTGGCGCATGCGGACATATGATTGTTATTCATGTAGGCATATGAATAGGCAAAAACAAAACAAAATAGAAAATAAATAGCTAGGGCCGTAGGGAGGGGGCAGTGACGTGACTCGTGCTCGTAGTCACAGCTCGGGAAGTTGAGCTATCATAGGCGAGTTCCAGCAGGAGTCGGGGAGAAGGGAGTTTGGGCGGTGTAGACCCCTACTGGAGGATAAGCAGGGGTTTAAGCTCTGGGACCGCCCCTGCGGTGGCCAGAGCTTAGGGGTGGCAGCACTATGTGTTAATGTGTATGTCCGCATGCGCAGGCGCACGCGGGCATAAGTTCGTGTAGGCATACATGTGACGCGCCTTGCGCGCTATGATATATGCGTACGTGAACTGGCAAACAAAAGTAAAATAAACAAAAGAAGCTAGGGCCGAAGGGGGCGGGGCGGTGACGTGACTCTTGCTAGTAGTCACAGGGGAGGTGCTTAAATTAACAACCAGAATGGTGACTCCTTCTGGAAAGGGTCTTCTGGACTTCTTCGAGATGACTTTGGCTTAGGCGGATGTATGACTTGAAGGCGTCAGATGACCACCTTCCCAGCGTCTGAATGTGCTGTTGTGATAATCCTTTGTGTGCTGCAGTTGTAGCGGCCCCTATTCTAAATGAGTGGCTGGAGTAAGATTCTGGTGAAAAGCCTGAAAGGCGGAGAACTGCTTTTAGGTGTTTTGAAACCAAAAGCGAGTTACTGGGTGGGATGAGTCATCTACAAAGAGAGGGGAAAGGGGGGTGGGATTGAGGGTTTTCCTGTAATGCATGTATGCTAGGAGTGTTTGGAATGGGCGTGTAGAGGAGGGGATGTCAAAAATGTAAATGAGGTGGCCTTTGCGGGATTGATCTGTTTTGCTTTGTTTGATGAGGAAATATATTGTTTCCCCGTCTACTAAAGCTAGATCGGATATAATGGGGTGGATGCTGGGCTCGAACTTTGCAGTTATGGAAATTTCGGAGCATCTGGGGAATCCGAAAAAACAAAGTATGGACATAGCATCCAGAGTACGATCTGTGTGTGTGGCTACATAGCCTTTATGGAGGGTTGAAATGCGTTTGGACAGTATGTTGTGTGTGATGGGCAGCCTGGAGTCTGGTGGGGAGGGGTGGGCTTTTTGGATGCCTTTAATAAGAAGGCTGGTTTGTGAGTTCGCTATGGCATCTGATATTGAGCTGTGAATTAACTTGTGGAAGAATTGCAAACCGCTTAGGTAGCTTCTGATGGAGCTAGCTTGTATATTTTTGTATGAGTGGAGATAAGTGATGAATGATGTGATTGTAAGCAGTGAAAAATTTGGAAATGGTTTGTTGTATAGGGAATGGAAATGCTTAAATGCGTTCCATGCTGTAAAGTATGCTTGTAATGTTCTGGGGGCTACTGCGTTTAGGATAAGGGCAATGGATGTTTGATGCAGGTGATGCATGGGGTGGTTTATAGGAGTATCATCTCTGAATAGTGAAGCACTGGATGTGGATGTTGATCTGCTTCTGGTGCGAGCATTCGAAATCTCTGAAAAAGAAAGCGAGAGAGAGTGTTAGCAATTTGGTTTTGAAAACCTGGTACATGTTTAGCAGTTATGATGAATTTTTTATTTATTTTTTTTTGGCGGAGGTCCAGATAAGGTGACGGAGGAGCGGCATTAGCGCGGGAGATTGTGAGCGCCTTTTATTAATGCATTGGACGACGGCTTCGTTGTCGCAATGAACTAGGATGCTAGACGCGGACCATTTTTTCTCCCCACAATAAGGAAGCGGCTACCAGGGGCTGCTGTGGAGTGTATCGGTAGTGAATGGCTAAATGGAGATGTGTGTGAGCTCAGGCAGAGCGTCACTGCTGCGGCAGTGTTACGGGGGGAGGATAAGGCTTGGCATAGAGTCTCTGCTGTTGCTAAGGTGCAGTGGTAGTCAATATTGGAGTGTTATGGGTGCTCTCGCAGGAATGTTAAATCCCGTCCAATAGTGATGTTCAATTCAATTCAATTCATCTTTATTTGTATAGCGCTTTTACAATGTAGATTGTGTCAAAGCAGCTTCACATGCATTATAAAAAATTGAAACAGTGTCAGTCCAGTTTTCAGTGTTGAAGTTCAGTTTAGTTCATTTCAGCGTGGTTTAATAATCACTGCTGAGAGTCCAAACACTGAAGACTAATCCATCGATGCGCAGCCCTACAAGTCCCGAACCATTCAAGCCAGAGGCGACAGCGGCGAGGAAAAAACTTCACCAATTGGCGAAAGTGAAGAATTAAAAAACCTCGAGAGAAACCAGGCTCAGTTGGGCACGACCATTTCTCCTATGGCCAGACGTCTTGTGCAGAGCTGCAGTCTATGGTGCAGGGGCTGGAGAACGCTGGACATCCATCATGAAGACCACAGGTGGGTCACCGGCTGGTCAACAGGCTGGCCCTTCGGGAACAATGCGAGGACTCGTCTGTCACAGGGATCGTCTTACAGGAATCTGTCTCATGCTCTCCACTCCTCCATGACCACCACAGCAGCTGCTCAGGATACGGCATGGTCCAGGATTATGGAAACCTCGGGAATAATAAAAAACAGACTAACATGAGTGCAGATGCCATTCAAATTATAATGTCTTTTGGGAAGTGTTCCCGGCTCCGGTTGCCCTAAATAATGCAGACTAACAATCCTTTAGAGGATTTGGATTCCAAAGCATTTGTGTTTTATGTGTATGCTAATGTAAAGAGATGTGTCTTTAATCTAGTTTTAAACTGACAGAGTGTGTCTGCTTCCCGAACTGTGCTAGGAAGGCTGTTCCAGAGTTTAGGTGCCAGATAAGAGAAAGATCTACCACCTACAGTTGATTTTGATATTTTGGGAATAATTAATTGTCCAGAATTAATTGAGCGTAGCGGACGTGATGGGCTATAATAAATCAGGAGCTCCTGCAAATACTGGGGAGCCAAGCCGTTCAGGGCTTTGTAGGTAGTCAGTAAGATTTTTAAATTTATACGATATTTAATAGGGAGCCAATGCAATGCTGAAAGAACTGGAGTAATATGATCATATTTCTTTGTTCTAGAAAGCACTCTAGCAGCTGCATTTTGAACTAGCTGAAGTTTGTTTATCAGGCCAACAGGGCAGCCGCCTAGTAATGCATTACAGTAATCTAATCGAGACGTCATGAAAGCATGAATGAGCTTTTCCGCATCAGACATTGATAGCATGTGTCGAAGTTTGGCAATATTTTTAAGATGAAAAAAAGCAGTTTTACAGATGCTTGAAATCTGGCCTTCAAATGACAGGCTGCTATCAAAAATCACCCCCAAATTTTTGACTGAACATGAGGACTGAACTAAGAATCCATCAAGGGTTAGACAGTGTTCTAAGTTTTTGCGTGTGAGATTTTTGGGACCAATAAGCAAGACCTCAGTTTTATCTGAATTTAGTAATAAGAAGTTATTAGTCATCCAATTTTTAATATCAGCTATACAATCTGTTAATTTAGTAAATTCAAACAAATTACCAGGTTGAGAGGAGATATAAAGTTGTGTATCATCAGCATAACAGTGGAAGCTAACTCCATGTTTTTTAATGATATCACCTAGCGGTAGCATATATAGTGTGAAAAGTAAGGGACCAAGAATTGAGCCTTGTGGTACCCCACAGTGATCTGTATGATGTCTCTTCATTAACTGATACAAATTGATAACGTTCAGACAGATAAGACCTGAACCAGGCCAATGCAGTTCCTGTAATACCAACATAATTTTCAAGCCTATCAAGGAGAATATTATGATCAATTGTATCAAATGCAGCACTGAGGTCCAATAGCACTAAGAGAGAAATGCAACCACGGTCGGACGACAGAAGGAGGTCATTTGTGACTCTTAGGAGTGCGGTTTCTGTGCTATGAAATGCTCTAAATCCAGATTAAAATTTTTCATAAATATTGTTTCTTTGTAGGAAGGAACATAGTTGAGCAGATACGATTTTTTCTAAAATCTTTGATAGAAAAGGCAAGTTTGAAATCGGTCTATAATTTGCTAGTTCTTTAGAATCAAGCTGTGTTTTTTTAATAAGAGGCTTAATGACAGCTAGTTTAAAAGTTTTAGGAACGTATCCTAGGAGTAGGGATGAATTCAAAATGTTAAGAACAGGTTCAGAAACTTCTGAAAACAATTGTTTTAATAATTTGGTCGGTATGGGATCTAGCATAGACGTTGTTGATTTTGACGAATTTATCAGTTTAGATATTTCTTCCTCACCTACTGTTGAAAAAATTTGAAGTTTATCCATTACCGGTCTACAATGCTCTAATTGGGACGAGGCTGTAGGAGGCAGACTGTTGGTGCCTATTTTATCTCTGATATCATCAATCTTGCGTGTGAAAAAGTTCATAAAGTCATTACTGCTATGCTGAGAAATGCATGTTGATGCTTTATTTTTAGTTAGATTAGCTACTGTGGTAAACAAGACCCTAGGGTTATGTTTATTTTCTTTTATTAAAGTTGAAAAATAAGCAGATCTGGCTGACGTTAAAGCTTTTCTAAAGTTAAGCGAACTTTCTTTCCAGGCCAGACGAAAAACTTCTAGTTTTGATTTCTTCCATCTACGCTCCATTTTCTGGGCTGCTGTCTTTAAGACACGTGTGTGCTCATTGTGCCATGGCGTCGGATTTTTTTCCCTAATCTTTTTGAAGTGTAACGGAGCAACTATATCTAACGTATTAGAAAGGACGGAATCAATGGTTTCAGTTACAGTGTCAAGCTCTTCTAGACTGCCTGGAATGTTATAAAAATTAGACAGATCAGGTAGGTTACTAACAAAATCATCTTTAGTGCTAGCGGTGATCGTCCTGCCATATTTGTGAATAGAAGATGATGTTGTAGAGCTATCAATGCACAATAAACAGGAGATTAAATAGTGATCTGAAATGTCATCACTCTGCTGCACAACTTCAACATTATCAATATCAATACCATGTGATAATATTAGGTCTAAAGTGTGATTATGTCGATGGGTAGGCCCTGAGACATGCTGTTTCACTCCAACAGAGGCTAGTATGTCTAAGAAGGCCAGCGTTAAAGCATCTTTTTCATTATCTATATGAATATTAAAATCACCAACAATTATAACTTTGTCTGTGGCCAGAACTATTTCAGATAAGAAATCAGCAAATTCTTTTGTAAAGTCGGTATGGTGCCCTGGAGGCCGATAAACAGTTGCCAGTACAATTTTAGATTGAAATGTATTGTTTAAATTGTTCACTGAAATATACATCTCTATTACTTCAAATGAATTATATTTGAAGTCAGATCGCTAAGCAGCACTAAAAATATTACTGTATATTATGCCCACGCCTCCACCTTTGCCTTTAGGACGTGGCTCATGTCTATAATGATCAGTGTTGGGAGTAACGCGTTATAAAAGTAATGTATTACAGTAATGTATTACATTTTCCTGTAACGCAGTAGTGTAAGGCATTACTAATGCATTTTCAGTAATATTTTACTCGGTACATGTTCAGTAACGCGTGCGTTACAACAAACTTTTCGCCCGCAAGATATTAACAAATAAAAATAGCGCAGTTCTATTTCCTGTTCGTGGTTAGTGAATACACGCGCGGCGTGTGTTGTCATTCATCTCCCTCTGGCTATTGGGACTTTTTACTTTGAACGCGGAGTGATTTCAGCTTCTGAGCTCGAGGTCCGAGGCTATTGGCTCAGCCCGGTGCGCAGTAATCTTAAACCCTAACGCACAGCGGAAAAGCGGCAAATTGATTCGCGAGATGGACGTAAGTACATATGGTGTTATTTTTACTGACAAACGTATTCATGTAATGCGAGCGAACGCGCGTCGGTTTCTAATCGCTTGCACTCAATACACGGCTGCTCACGTGCGGATGATGTGCTCTTACTCCGTTAGATGATGCAGACTCACAAGTTGTGCCTTGTGTTTCCTTCTCTTTTTGTGCGTTTGCTCTCCAGAGATTATATTATCTTATACTATATATCCAGAGGTATTTCTACATTACTTACCTACAGGTTGAGGTTAATTCTGAAATAAATTCTTATGTTTTTGAGTGTTAGGTATACTGCCTATGTTTTAGGCTAGTATAATTTTCAACTTGTTAATAAATGCTTCAGCATACTGTAGTATTAGCAATAGTGAACTGATAAAAAGAAATACAAAGTGGAGTTTTACTACAGTAAAAGTGTGGTGAATTGTAGAATAATATACACTATAATGTAAGAAAAAAACTACAGCACTGGGAAATTTGTTTATATTTCACTTGCTGTGTTACCATAGCAACTAGTATTACCACAACAGATTCATTGAAGTACTTTACTATAATAATGTGCAAAACACAGTACATGCCAATAGATGTGTTCAGGGGCTCTGTGGAACAGCTTTTCCTCAAAATGAAGAGGACAACAGGGAAAATGTTCTCCAAAATCTCATCAACAATGTGGAAGACCACATTTTATTTATTTGAAGAGTAAATAGTACAGTAGGCTATAAAACCTTATCAAGTTTTTCCTATATTCTATTAGTAACATTTCTGCTTGCATTAGTTATATTTTAGTTTAAATGTTTTATTTGATTAGTATGGTGCACCTTTTTTTTAAATAAAATGTATTCTTTGCACTCAACATCTATTCACTGTGTCATTAATTGTTGGAAACTGGAAATATTTCATCATATAACACACAGCCAAAAATGTTTTGTTTTATTAGATAAAAAATGTATATGTAAGTCTATTTTAGTATTTCGGTTATTGTTAATAAATAGTGGACCAATATAAATCATATCAAAAAGCACAAAAGGAAGAAGGAACACAAGACACACATTGTGAGACTGCATATAATCTCACTGAGCGAGCAGAGTACTGAGAGCACGCAAGAACATGTATGCATGAGCAGTGCATATTTGAGAGAGCGTGAGAAAATATGCGCGCGAGCAGCGTATATTTGAGAGCTCGCAAGCAGTTTTGTCCACAAACAGGAAATCGGCGCACAGGCATTATATTGAGAAAGCTACTGTATGTTCATCATGCTCACTTTGTGCTGGACAGTTTTGTGTTGTGAGCCACTTAAATTTAAAGTGAATAAAATAATGGCAACAATAAGAAAAAAAACATACACATATATAAAATATATAAATATATACATAAAGGCCTGTAGTGTCTAATATGAATATAGTCAAGCTATTCAACGATATTGCCAGATGATCACTTTACCTCTACCATACTTTTAACAGACTTAGGCCCCGTTTACACTAGTCCGTTTTAGTTTTAAAACGGCGTTTTAGCAAGAAAACGATCCGCGTCCACACTCGCGTTTTCACCCAGCGTTTCAAGAGATCTCCGTCTTCACTACTCTACCAGAAACGTATATCACGTGACCATTGGCGCACTCTGAGCATGCGCGGTCAAGTATAAACAGGAAGCATGCGTCTCGCTCGGCATTCGGTTATTGTTAGTCAACAAACGCTGGTTGAACGATGAACGCGATGGTAAAGAAAGCAAGAGAGGTCTTTTTGTGGACAGACGACGAGGTCGAGTTGTTACTTAGAGTAACAAATGAATATAAAACATCCATGGCTATCGAAAATACAGCGTTTACAGTGAAGACTGGTCTGCTGTCTGCCGGTGACGTTATAGCCACGTGCGCTTGACGAATAAGGGAAGGATACGCAATGACCCAAAGCCCCAATCACGTAGCGAATCTCAGCAGCCACGCCTCTGTTTTCGAAAGTCTGCGTTTTCCCACGTCCACACTGAGACGCAGCTGCAGCGTTTCAGAATGAAAACGCTGTCTCCAGCGTTTCTAAAACGCTCCGTTTTCGCACCTCGAAAACTCCGGCGTAGTATGGACGGATGGCGTAACCGTAGCAAAACTTATGCGTTTTAAAACGAAAACGCACTAGTGTAAACGGGGCCTTAGATCATTTGTGATTCTGGCTTTCATGCTTTCTTGCATTGTCTTGAGCCTTCACATTGCCAATTATATACTGTTAGTAGCCTGGATAGGTCACACTCATTCTGCTACATCATATCGCTTTCTACTGGAGGTAAAATGCTCTGCAGTACGTTTTGTCATTTTAGAATGTTAAGTTCTAATTCTGTAGTTGTTTTGGTGAAAGTAACTAAAAAAGTAATATGTAGTCATGTAACATATTACAATTTTGAGACAGTAATATTGTAAGGTAAGGGATTACATTTAAATAACAGTAACAAGTAATCTGTAATGTATTACAGCTTTGAAGTAACTTGCACAACACTGATAATGATATCCTTCAGGTGAAGACTCATTTAGGGGCATGTAATCATCTGGTTTTTCCAGGTTTCTGTTAGACAGAGAGCATCTAGCTTTAGATCAGTTATCAAATCGTTAATAAAAAGAGTTTTAGATGACAGCGATCTAATGTTCAATAATGCGAGTTTTATCTTTTGGTTAGCTTTATTTTTTATTTTTTGAACATCAATTAGATTATTACCTTTAAATGGATTTGGGAGTTTTTTATATTTAGAGGCTCGGGGAACAGACACAGTCTCTATGTTCTTATAACTAGGTGATTCTATGTGCTGCAGATTATTTGAGTTGGGTAAACCGTGGAGACTAGCAGACGGTGGTTAAGCCAATCTGTCTGCTCCCTGACCTGGGCCCCAGTTAGTCAAATGCCAGCACTAAGACTATATGCCAGATTACTAGAGAGGAGAGCTGCTCTAGCCCGAGTGGGATGAAGACCATCTCTCTTCAACAGGTCAGGTCTACCCCAAAAACTTAGCCAATTGTCTACAAAACCTATGTTATTCAGTGGGCACCATTTTGACATCCAGCCATTGAGTGATGAGAGTCTGCTGTGAAACTCGTCACCACGATAAGCGGGCAGGGGACCAGAGCATATTACGGTGTCTGACATCGTCTTTGCAAGATCACACACCTCTTTAATATTACTTTTAGTGATCTCTGACTGACGTAGTCGAACATCATTAGCACCGACGTGGATAACGATCTTACTGAACTTACGTTTAGATTTAGCCAGTACTTTTAAATTTGACATGATGTCAGGCGCTCTGGCTCCCGGCAGACATTTGACTATGGTGGCTGGTGTCTCTATTTGTACGTTCCGTACTATGGAGTCGCCAATCACAAGGGCACTTTCATCAGGTTTCTCAGTGGGTGCATCACTGAGGGGGCTAAACCTGTTTGATGTTGGAACGGACATACAGTGTTTTCTCCCACTTCTAGTTTCCCTCACGGTGACCCAGCCATCTTTCTGCAAAGACGCAACAACCGGAGCCGAACAATGTGAATGGCTTGCTAGACTAGTCACATCCAAATCCTTATCTAGAGACCTAGGACTCTTACTATCCTCAATTAAAGTTTGGATGTGTGTTTCTAATTCTGAGATCTTCTCTGTCAGCCTAATTATTTCCTTACATTTATCACATGTGAAGCCCTCTTTGCTGACAGAGAGAGATACACTAAACATGTGGCATGAAATGCATGTGACAAGAGCAGGAGAAGCCATTTTTACTCACCGTAAGTCGAAGTAAATTCTGACTTACCACAGCAGCGTATAGAGTTAACAGGAGCAGACGGGTTTCTGTATAATCAGCAGTAGTCAATGAAGAGAGAAGGAGAGAGAGAGAGAGAGAGAGAGAACTGGAGAGAGAGAACTGGAGAGAGAGAGAGGGAGAGAGAGAACTGGAGAGAGAACTAGAGAGAGAGAGAACACCTGCACAAAGTGATTTATAATGTAATATAAAAGGTGTAAATAGGCGGAATATGTGATTAAACTGGACGACGCACATGAGAGAATAGACGTGAGCTAGTTAACTAGAAAGTGAAAGCAAAATAAACAAATAGCGCGATAGGCGCGATCAAAATCTGGGTGAGATATAAAGGTGAAATACGAGGGTGCAGTCGGGCACGAGTCAGCAGATAAACTACGACACTCGTAGGAGGAAAAATAGGCGCGAATCAGCAAACAAACTGGAAAAGAGAGAGCAAAAGCAAGCCGGAGTCTGAGTAAAAGCCCAACGGTGAGCTGTTTGCACGTGAGCTGCTTTGCTGTGACCGTGGAAGAGATTTAATATTAAAGAGCTAGTAATTAACTTGATCGACAGAGTTTGATAGTCTTGATAAGGGATTTTAAACAGTTAAATCGGGCAGAGAAAACAGACCAAAGATCAGCTAGAGAGTACTTACAACTGGATTGTTGGAATGTTAGCTGTGATGCTAACACAGTGAGCTCACGGTTGCAGTACTAAAATTTATGGATTTAGTATATAAAATGATCGGCGGAGTTTGATCGCGACGTCTAGTAATCAAATTTAAAATAAAAACTGAACTTAGCAGCAGACGAACGGAGCTAGAGGTACACTCGGCTAGAGAGCAACAAACACACAGCTACACTCGGCTAGCTCGGCTGATGTGTAGAGATAAAAGAGAATAAGGTTTCAGTATAGAGATAAAAGAGAATAAGGTTTCAGTTAGGGCGTCGCTGCAGTTGCGGTGGTGTTATAGTTGAGTGTGGCTGAGCGGAGCACCTCTGCAGTTGCAGATGTGTAGTGGTGTTCGGTATTGGAGCGTTAAGAGTGCTCCTGCGGGAATGTTAAATACTGACGGTAGTGATATGTAAAGATGAAAGCAAATAGGGGCTTAGCTAGGGCATCGCTACGATGCAGTGGTGCGGTGGTTGAGAGTAGCTCGGTGGAACGTCTCTGCAGTTGCAGAGGTGTAGTGAGTCAGTATGGGGGCAATGTGCGCTCCCACAGAAGCATTTACTGTTGTATTAGTGCGGGGAAGCGTGATGATAGTGGTATTAGGAATTGTAAGTGTATATGAGCTCGTTTAGAACGTTGTTGCTGCAGCAACTGAAACTACAGGCATCCTCTAAATGGGTCAGAGCTGTTGTGAATGAGAGTGAATAGAATTATGGGATAGTTCAAGTTTGGAGGGAAAAAGTTAAAGGAAGAAAGGTGGTAATGTGCTCCTGTAGTGTAAGAAAAAGGGGGTTTGGAATTGTGTGTGGGTGTATATGAATGCGTGTGTGTTTTTTGGGGGTGGGGGGGGGTATCAAATATATACAGAATGTTCTTTGCCATTTGATCTGTTTGCTTGCTTAATAAAGAAGGAATTTCTTTATCATGCAAAGTTAGATCAGATATGGTGGGGTGGATTGAAATGGTGTTACTTCGGAAACTCTCAATCAAAAAGGATAGTGAGAATTTGAAATCAAGGGTGTGGGCTGTGTGAGTGGAAATGTATCCTTTGTATAGCGTGAAAGTGTTAAGAATGGTTGTGGAGTGTAATGGGTTGGATGAGGGTCAGTTTCTGCAGCTAGCTCTCAGGGTCTCTGAAAAACAAGAGAAAATCAGAAATGAAATTAAACATGGTACATGTACAGCAGACATAATGAATTGTTTTAGCTGGTATCCATGAGAGGCATCTTAATAAGGGCATTGGCAACTGTGAATGGAAGCGCCTTTGTTAATGCATGATATAACAGCTTGTTGTCACAATGTGCAAGGATTGTAGAGGTGGGCCTTTGTTCCCCTGCAGTATGGCAGATGGATGGAGAGCTGGGGACGTTGGCTAGTTGTCCTGGAAGTACCTCTTGAAGGCTAAGCAGGTGAGGTGTTGGCGGAGTGAAGTTTTAAACACCTTAGGGATATAGAATTTGATTAAAAGCAAAATGTATCTAACGCAGGGTTAATGGATGAAACATTACTCCATTTCTAACACGGAGTAAATGGTGAAACATCAGTCCATTTGTCAGAAACATGCTTCTCCCACTCATAGCAGTCAAGCGGAAAGTGTTTTTTTTTTTTTTTTTTTTGGACACTTGACTGATAAACGCATTTGTTGCAGACGTTTTGGCCCCAACGCCCTTCCATATTTGCAGACGTTTTTGCTCCAACGGCCTTCCATAGTTGTAGACGTTTTGGCACTAACGGCCTTCCATAGTTGCAGACGTTTTGGCCCTGACGGCCTTCCATAGACTGAATGCGCTCCCGCGACAGGTTTGGATGATGACGTTGCATCTCGTGGATGTTTATCGGCGTGTTGATATGTTGTGAACTAGGTTTTTGGATTGGATTGCCTGGACGCTTGCAATCAAACTATTTCAAACTGCTAGGATGCCATGGATTTGTGGACAAGCGGAGGCCTGAGGTGAGTTCAGCATTCTACTCATGCACGTCTCCTCTTTCAAATATGTATTGAAAGTCGTTGCTAGAGAATAGTTGTTTTTGCGAGACTTCCCCTTATAGAGTGTGATGTTCGTTACCGCGGGTGAACTGCTGGGAGAGCGGTGAAGGTCCGGTTTCATTGTAATGGCTTAAATCGTCGGCGTCTTGAGAGTTAAGATGGAGTTTGAGGACGGTGATCGAGTTTTGGACTGTGGTCTTGCTGGGTTGAGGACGCGGCGGATGCGTTGTGTGATGCAATTTGAAGAGGAAGGTTTTGATGATGATGATGTTGTTGTTGAAGTTGCTGGTTTTGAAGTAGTTATTGTGGAGGTGATAGCAGTAGCTGGCTGAAACGGAGCATTTTCCAAAACGAAGATGAGGAAGGAAGTTTAGGCTGGATATTTATGTTAAATTTGGAATGATCCGGCTAGTAAGTTATTAGTGATTGTAATCACCTGTGGTCAATCCTATCACGTGCTCCTCTCGAAAATAGTTTGTTAAACTTCACTTAATATTTAGCCGCTAGCACGTGCGCACGCATGGACTCGTGCTAATATGAACACAAAGTGTAATAACACACACGTTTTAATTACAGGGAACATGCTCTAAACTGTGAACATACAGAGAAACACTAGATAATGTTATAAACAGTGACTAGACGGAAAAGGCAAATGTAGGCCCATGCTAATATTATAACTGAACTGTGAACTGACAGGGAAAATAGCGCAAACTGACAAATTACTGTTTATATTTTTGAGTTCAGCATCGGTCTGGATTTCAGGTTATCAGTTTTGTCAGAAATATATGAACTGATAAAAGCTTATTTGCACACTTACTGTTTCAAGCCGCTTTCAAAAAATCCGCTGTAACTCTGTATCCAAAGGCTCTCACTGAGCGTGTTGTGCTCAGGTCAGCACCTCAGCCAACCAAGGCCCCTCCCCTTCTAGCAAAAACTAAAGGAACAGAGCAGACTCTACTTAACATGATCAGTACACTCAATTTTTTCTTCTGATTAGTGCACATAGCCAGTTTGATGGGGGGGGCTTTGGGTGCTTGAGCCCCTGCCCTTTTTTCTTCGGGAGAGAAAGTGCCCTTTCCTGGGGATAATAATTATTTTTTAAATACTAACAATAATGTGGATAAATTAATGCGTGTTCTATTTAAGGGCAACTTTCCCTGTCAAACAATAAATAAAAAAATAAATTAACTATATCTTGGTTTTAGTCTACCCGCTCCAAGCGAGCCTCGAACCGACGATTTGAAAAGTGAAACCACTTGTGAGGCGAACGCCCTAATGAGGACGCTATTTACATTATTACTCCGCCCTCAAAAGTCCGCAGAGTAAAGTCTCTCAAAGCCTGCATCCACACTACACACGGACTGCATCTCGGCCATAGCTTACAGTCTGGCCCATACACACACTGCAGACGGAGTGTGCGTGTTAGCTGACCTCCGTAACGGCAGTATATTATGATCTACAGAACCGCCGATGTAAATTCATCCGTCATTCATCAGTGTATGAAGGTGGTTAACAAAAGACTACCCGAGGCTCAATTTTAACATCAGCTATTCATCCAAAAGCTCAAAAGCAAATAGGCTATTTTGTCTTGCTACAGTAACATCCTCCATGTAATAAGTTAGCTAAAGTTTAGCCCGGGCAATATCACAGGCATACAGGCTATTAGCTGAGGCTAATGTAATAGAGAAATGACAGCTGGATAGTGAATATATTCCCCTCTCGCTATTGCTGTCATTTATTCTGAATATATCATGTTAATTGAAGCTATAAAAACAAGTACATATAGACTAGCCGTGGAAGTCAGGGGTTATCGGTGTCCTACATGATTCACAATATTTGTTCGACAGAAAAAAAAAACTCAAACAAAAATAATAGATTAAGGAGGGATAGTTCACCCAAAAATGAACGTTTACTCGCCCTCAAGTGTTTCCACATCTTTGTTTCTTTATTTTGTTGAACACTAAAGAATTATAGATTAAAACAGATATTTTAAAGAAAGCTGTAAACCTGAAATCACTGATTTCCACAGTAGGAAAAACAAATACCATGACAGTCAATGGTTACAGGTTTCCTGCTTTCTTCAAAATATTATTTTGTTCAACAGAAGAAAAAAGTCAAATAGGTGTGGAACAAGTACAAGATGACTAAATGACAGAATTTTCAGTTTTACATGAACTGTCCTTTTAAGGGTGCATGGTGAATTTAGGGCGAAATATCCTTTAATATATTTTATTTATTAAAGTACAATTATTATTATTATTTCATAAAAAGTGCCCTTTTTTCCACTTGAGCCCCTGCCCCTTAAAAGGTCTCTGCACGTCCCTGTATATATATATATATATATATATATATATATATATATATATATATATTAGGGTTGTCAATTTATAAAAAAGATTAACTAATTAATCACACTTTTTTTGTGATCATCACCATGCACTACTACGGTTCTTAAAGAAGGGCTGTATTTCTCAAGCAAGGATTCTGATACAGCAACGCGAAGCAGACACTTTACAAAAGTTGCGTGTAGGGGGCAACACGTCAAACTTAATGAAACATTTGAGGGTGCCTGAAATCAACTTAGAGAGGAATGGGCTGTCTTTGACAGCTTGCGACATCATCTGGCACTTTCACTGAGTACATTTACATGGATCCATATTATCCTTTATCCATATTCCTTTGCTCATTAAACACACGCAGGGTTGGAGCAAGCTGAACTTGTGATGTATTCTGATTTGTACCACTAGGTGGTACCCTGTACTTGTGTATACTGTGAAGCGCTATGTACAAAGAGTGTAGAACAAGAGAAGCTCCGGCTAAGTAAAGAACCTCGTCTGCTGTCTTTATTTAATATTCTGTTCTCTTGTCTAAACAAGCCTAACCAGCTTTAAGAGTTTACAGAACATAATACAGAACTGGTGCTCTAGGCGAACGGTGATCACGTTGCCCTCAACCCGAAAGTGAAAAAGAAAGTGGTTCGCGGATGAACATGAGGACCGGGAGGTAGGGGGTAGGTGTCGCGGATTAAAGTGAGGACCGGGGGGTTCGCTCATTATTCTGCCGCCCAAGGCGGCCACCTAGGTTGCCTCTATGGATGCGCTGCCCCTGAACACACGTTGGCCACAACAGGAAATAAAAAAAACTGCCACTGCGTTAAATGCGTAATTTTTTTTTAACGGTTTAAATATTTCAAATTAATCGGCATGCGTTAACGCGCTAATTTTGACAGCCCTAATATATATATATATAT
>CAIGQQ010028879.1:1140-16201 GCA_903798035.1 Danio albolineatus | reverse complement strand
GACCTCTTTTGCTGTGAATGCTCCAGGGCAGTTCCATACAGCTGGAACAGGAGAAGCTAAAAATAGCCAGAGACAGCATTGGTAGTTGAACGAGTTTGCCTATTGTGGTGGAAACGCTGGAGTTAGTCTCAAAAGGTCTACTTGATGCACCCAACAGACAGTCAGCTCAAAGCTGCTGGAAAGAGAGAAAGTTAGTATAAACGTCCAGCGTGGGGCTTTAACCCATGACCCTAAGATTAAGAGTCTTATGCTCTTCCGACCGACCGAGCGAGCCAGGCTGGTGCTGAGTCGTATTCGGGAGCTATTCACTGTTTTCATCAGAACCTTCTCTACCTGTGTAAAGTTTGAGGGTGGTTTTAAACCCGCTGGAATAAATAGTTGGCCAATAAACGCAGTGGATACCAACCTTCTGCTAAAACCCGAGGTCATCTTGGAACGCTAGACAGCACACGAGGCCCAGGGTCTACGCCCAGTGAACGTGTTAGCAGTTGCAAGGCGCGAAAAGCCTAGTTCGTCCCTGGGTGGGCTTGAACCACCAACCTTCCGGTTAACAGCCAAACTCGTGGAATTCCATAACAATTCTCAAGAGTATTATTATTATGGAGAGATATAACCATCCTTACAGGTTGCACTCATTTTTGCTTTCAGACCTGCCTTATTCCATTGTGGCAGAGATTCAACAAGGTACTGGAAATATTCCTCAGATATATCAGTCAATACTGACATGAAAGCATCACACAGTTGCTGCAGATTTGTCGACTGCACATCCATGATGCGAATCTCCTGTTCCACCACATACCAAAGGTGCTCTATTGGTTTGAGTTCTGGTGACTGTGAAGGCCATTTGAGTACAGTGAACTCGTCATGTTCAAAAAAACAGTCTGAGATGATTTATGCTTTGACATGACGCGTTATCCTGCCATAAGTAACCATCAGAAGACGATACACTGTGGTCATAAAGAGGTGGACATGCTCAGCAACAATACTCAGGTAGGCTGTGGTGTTGACACAATGCTCAATTGGTACTAGAGGGCCCAAAGTGTGCCAAGAAAATATCCCCCACACCATTACACCACCACCAGCCTGAACCGTTTATTTTTTCTCTGTAAACTGGCACTAGATAAGTACTCAGACCAGCCCGTCTGGCACCACCAACCATGCCACATTCAAAGTCACTTAAATCACCTTTCATCCCCATTCTGAAGCTGTGTTTAAACTGCATCAGATTATCGGGACCAAGGCTGTTTATCAATATGCGTTCTTCAGCGGTCTTGCGTCCTCGTGTTCTCGTGTAACGTCATCATCATCCGCCAAAGTTCAGTTCCAATACTCAAGACCGCAAGAACGGAGGACGCATGAAAGCTCCCGGATGTGTTCTCAGTATCGAGGATGCACCGATGCAGACTTGAGCACCGAACTCGCTCTAGAAGTCCCAGAAGTTATTGCGACTGGAGGTGGGAAGCGCAGCATTTTGTATAGATTTATTATTAAAGTTCAGAGATAACACATGTTTACTTTAGGAGTTTCCCTAAATAAGACGGTGAAAGTAATTATTACCATAAAAATCTTAATAAAGGCATACATACATTAAGGGTGTTTATTTGTTGAAATTCGTATTAAAATCTGTTTTATTTGTGATGTGCAGCGTATATTTCTGAATACTTTATGCAGAGTATATATTGTGAAACGGGGGGAAACAATAAATCGTTGTATAAATGCTGTAATGTTTAAATATTTTCGGTTAAAGACGAGCGAGGGTCATGTGACCATCAGGAAGAACGCAGCATCTTATTTCTCACAGGACGTGTTCTCTGTACTCACGGTCTCCCGAGTTCGTTCTGCCGATGTGACCTGGCAAGACCGGTCTTCACAAGAACACGAGTCCGTTCTTTGTGTTCTTGGAATTGAGAAACAGCCCAGGTCTACATGTCTAAATGCATTGAGTTGCTGCCATGTGATTGGCTGGTTAGAAATTTGCATGAACGAGCAGTTGGACAGGTGCAAGTAATCATAACCTCCTCCTTTTTTCTTGATGCTCTTATATAACACTGATATAAAGACACCAACATCTGCACTCCAGTCAATCTCCCAGTAACAGGGTCTACACACACTCTCTCTGTGCAACACCTGAGGATGATCATCAAATATGTCTGGATGCAGGGCCGTGCACAGGGGGGTGGCCCGGGGGCTAGAGCCACTGCCCCTTTGCCCTCGTTGGCTGAGGTGCCCCTCTCAGCCTGTACCTCTTCCCTCCTTCTCAAACGCGTCCGTGCCCCCGTCCCTGGCTGTTCTGTTACCGCTTCGCTAAACATCCACTGATTTTGTTAATCCACTCCATATTTTACCGCCCGCTCCGGAGTCCGCAGCGTCACTCACAATCTGTGTGCCCGCGTCTTGACACCGTGCAATGTAGACGGGAGCAGGCGGCTGCAGTAAGAGAAAAAAATTAATCACAAGTCGGACACTTCCCGAATCTCGCTGTTTTGCCGCCTGGAAACGTCACAAGTGGAGGAGATCGCGTTCGCGTTTTAATCGCGGCACGAATGACCTCATGAAAAAATACTATAGTAACTTATAGTAAATATTATAGTGTTTTTGAACATGTTTTTTCAGTATTTGGTTATGTTTATAGTTGTTGTGATACCATAGCAACTATAGAAATTTAAATAGGCTATTTTTATAACAGGCATATGGTTCAAAAACACTATAGTATTCCTATAAGTTACTATAGTGTTTTTAATGTGGGAGTGGATGCTATTGAAATATCACTGTTTTTACAAAAAGATAGTCAGAATCACAGAAGATGAACAGCTCATTACTTAAAAGGATGTACAGTATTTAATATACATCTGTATGTTCAACAGTGGTGAATGTTTAAAGAATAAACTGCTTATACAGCTAGAAAGTGTTCAAGAAATCTAATTTGGCTACATTATAAATGAAGTAACTATAGCGAGATGCTTTTGAGTGACAGGTCATGACAAATGTGTGTTTGTTTTTTAGAAATGTCCCTAGAATATGGCATTTTATTGAGCAGTGGTCCATTACTATAGTAATTTCAGACTTTCTTTAGAGGGCATTAGAAGGTATAAAGGGAAACACTGCTGAAGACAAAATGATTAGCCCTCTTGTGAAGTTTAAAGAAAAAATAGTATTGCATCAAATATGTAAAAGTGTTGTTTAACAGATTTTGTTTTCAACAGTTTCTAACACATTTGTCTAGACTTTGCCATTATGACAATATTATATTATATATTTTACATAATATTTGACTAGTTTTTTTGAAGATACTATTCAGCCTAAAGTGCAATTTAAAGTGTTAACTTCAGATGAATTATGTTAAAGAAAAATGAGGAAAGCCATTGGACAACAGTGGTTTGTTCTGCAGACAGAAAGAGATTCTTAAAGGTCTGATTATATTGACATGCTTATTAGGCCTCTATAAACTGCTTTTACTCCGGCCAGACTGAAATAAACAGCCTGAGACTTTATCCAGAATAAAAACTATTAGGCTGTAGGAAATACTGTGAAAATGTTCTTGGTCTATTAAGCATAACTGTTGACTTCACATACATGTGTGTGTTTTGTTTACTACACCCCTTACACTTCTCATATGAAACCACACAAAGATGAGGCATAATGGCAGAACAGTCTGATTACTTGTATGTCTGCATATGTGTGTATTGGACTGACTTTCAGGGAATAATGTTGCATGAAAAATGACAATACAAAATTCACACAAACATACAAAAAAGTGAAAATGACAACAAACAGGACTTTAAACTAAGATAGAAATAAAATACAGCATAAGCACATCCTAATGATTTATTTGTAACATTTAGTTATATTAGATAGATCATGTTTTGTTTTTACAAAGGTGTGTTTTGTTTTTGTTTGCGTGTAAATCTAAATAAATAAACAATGTAATGGTTTTCATGTCTTTTTTTAATTATCAACGAAAATACAATAAAGGTATACAGCCGGGTATAAACCTTAGTAAAAACAGAAGACAGAGACGCGTAATTTCACTCTCATCCAATAAGCATTAGGCTGTGTCGTTAGCCAGTCGTTTCCCATCATGCTTTTGGTGAGCGCAGTCGTTGGAGACTTATGAGACTACAGCCGACTGCTCAGAGTTTTTTGGTGCACGTCAGCGTGACATCAAAGCAAGGTGCACGCAAGTCGGACACGTTTCTAACCGCCATGTATCTCGCGGTGATCACCGGTGATGCGTTCTGCGCAGATTATGGCCATGTCAAACGAGCCTAACATTTCTTGACGATCGTTGCATTACAAGTCTCATTTACAATCCACATTGCAGCCAGTGGTCTTATACAAGTGCTGACAACTTGTGCTAAATATCCACATTCTTAGAAATTGAATGACTAATCAAAATCAGATCTAATATAAATAACAATTATCTATTTTAAAAAACAATTTTCAATATTTATAACAACTGGAAAATTTGTATTAGCAAGAACCCACCCACTTAGTGCCCCTTTTTTTGGTTTGGGCCACTGCCCCTCAAAATGTCTGTGCACGGCCCTGGTCTGCAATAACCTAAAATGATACTTTCAGAAAGATCTTTACACACCGCTAATGTCAGCGATGGTCAGACACTAATGCAGGTCACACTAGTTAATCAACGTCATCGACTGTTTCTCGAACACATTCTTTTTTAGAACGCCACTGACAGCAACGCCACCGCGCCGCCATATTCAGCTGCAGTGCGCGATTTCCGTGAAGCGCTGTAGAAGATAATAATAATAATAATAATAATAATAATAATAATAATAATAATTCTCTTAAGGATTTTGGTCCCTGTAACGGTATCTTTTGAGTATATAAAGAAGAGCAACTTTGATTCTCAGTTTGACTAACTTCTGTATGTTTGTATGTGTGCTGTAAACAGACTGAATGGAGGAGCTGCTGTTTTCTCCAATATAAATTATAATAACGCTTATATTTAATAACTGATTATAATTTCATGGTGTAAAAAACTCCAGTTACCTAGAAGTAAGAAAGCTCAAATGTGTCATGTATATTATGGTATAAAGAGAGATGTATTATCAATAAATGTCTCCTTTATGCTGGAATCCTCTTTTTTCTTAGTTTTATAACAGTTAACAAAAACATTTATAAAATGTAAATAATCACACATTATTATAATAGTACAAATGATATACAATAATGTAGAATAAAATAATACATTATATCTGTTATTACTAATTAATAATAGCAAATTTGTATAATAATAAATAAAATTGTGGAAGATAGACCGACAGAAGATAGAAATGTAACGGTTTCTCTGTAACTCACTAATTCAAGGAAAACGGCTGTATTCAAAAGTAAAACATGAACAAAAGCTAATACTTCTACAATAGCACTAACTCAAACAGTATTCTACTGTACAATGAGACTGAAAAGACTAATGCAATGTTAACAGATGGTGAAGATGGAGTACTGAAGTGCTGAAAGACTTGTATGATGTATGGCAGCATGTTCTCTGACCTGTGATAGGGCGATGACCTGATGTCTCATTTCAATAATAACTCAATCATTTCTCATAAATATGATCAAATATGTTAAATCCTAGCCAGTGTACACTCAAAAGAGGTTTGTCTGGTAATCTTCACACTCCATATGGGCAGATGAGTATTTTGGTGCTGGAAAGATCTTGAACTGGTAAAGCTGGTCCCCTGCAGAGGAGAGATGGGTCAAAGTCAATGCTTATACATGAGCTGTCTTGTGAATCTTTTTGATTACTCTGACCTGAACTCCAGGATAACAGTTGATGCGGTTTGGTGGTAAAGAGGAAAGTTAATAAACCAGTGGACACGTCTCTTCCCATGCAGTCTAGTGCTAAGTGTGCATCCCAAAACACTCCATCAAATCTGCTACAGCCTTTTGGATTTGCTTAGAAATAGATGTGTGTGGCCTTAAGGTTATTATAGTACTTTACTTTGATTTTACAGGCCATACTTTTAGATTAGGGGGAAAAAAACAAAGAAAAAAAGTTCACTGATATGGCTAACTGTCATCAACATTCGTCAGTAACCCATAAATTCACATTGAAAAAAATAGTAAAAATAGAGGGAAATAAATACTCCCGCCAGAATATCAGTGTCCTGCTCAGAAACCCGTGACATTGACTGTGGTGGTACATTTCATGCTGTTCAATACCTGCAAAAACACTTATTTCAGTGAAGAACTCCTTCAAACATCACCAAGCCTACTGGATGAAGTCTTAAAGGGACAGCTCACCCAAAAATTACAATTCTGTCATAATTTACTCACCTTTGACTTCATCCAAACCAGTTTGTTTTGGTCTGTTGAACAGAAAAGACAATATTTTGAAGAATGTTGAAAACCTGTAACCATTGACTTCCACAGTAGGAAAAACAAATGGAAGTCGATAGTTACAGCTTTACAATATTTGTCAGAATATCATTCAATCTAATAAGCATGTTATGTTTCAGGAGCATGTTATGTTTCCCCCATAAATCCAAATAATCTAAAACACAAAATAACCTAAAACACTGTTACACATCCAAATAAATAAATTACATTTAAAGAACATACAAACAATGAATATCAGAGGGTAAGTTTATTTTCAACGTCTTATAGATGTTGATGTACCTTAAAGTTTGTCTGCCATTTTCATACTCTTAGTAGCATTCTGTTTAGTTTGGGTCTCTTTTACGCTTGATGTTTATTTTATTAGAAGACATAAGAGACAGTATACTTTTTAGGTTGTTTTTTCTCCCTCTAATAAAAACTAATTGCCTTAGTAATGTTAGTAAATTTAAAACAAAGTGGTTCAATTAAATATATATATCTACTGGACTTTATTTATAAATGGATTGTTACATTTTCAATAATTATAGATACTGAATAATATGAAACATATTGTGGTAATTTTTTTGCTGTATCAACTAGTCCTATCATAAATACATTTTTAATCCTACCACAACTCAAATATGTATTGCAGCAGTTGTTGTTAGTTTGTTAAATGTATGATTATGATGTGACATTAGTGTGGGAGATTTTGTTGATGTATAAAGTGATCTGTGCTTTGTGTAACAAAAGGATGTTGTTGTTTTATATCAGTTTTAGGGGAATGTTAAAGTGAAAGTTGTGGAGCTGTCTGAGGTGAGACAAGCACACACCCGCAGTGGCCAAAAGATGACCATACGGTCCTATGGCGTTGCAGATGACAGCTACAGTATGTCACTGTCAGTTTGGGGTGATTGAAGGGCTCAGTGTGGGCAAATGGTATGAATTGACAAATGTGTCCATTTGAAAATTTGGTGGCTGCATGATCTTGTCTACAGCAGCGCACTTGCTGAAGAATTGTTCCAAATTGCACCGGAAAGCTTTGAAAGAGGGACTTGTCGTTGCAGCGGAGGTCAAGGTTGACCATTTTCGTCTGAAGCGTCATGCCTTGCCACAAGTCAACCTCTCAACGTCCATAACCAGGTGTCAGCAGCACCTCCTGTTGTCACACATCCTGGATTGTGACATCGCTACGAAGCATTATCTCAATAGAAGACAAGGCTGGAAAAATGAGCAGATTTGTGGTGGACGATTTCCTTATGCGCAAGCTTCTCGACGTGCCAGAGAAGGGCAGTCATGATACTGATGTCCTAGTTTCCATGTTATTAGGTGACGGGTCTACATGTGTCCATGTAAAATTTTGAGTCCAGTGTGTAACGAATGTGGGATTTGTGGCCACAGAAGTTCCACTTGTGCACTTGTTCCAAACCTGTTTGAGTTTCTTCTGCTGAATGTAAATGAAGATATACTGAAGGGACAAAAAACAGTCACTATATGGTTCAACGGTTCTAAGGCTGGACCGGGACAAAAAAATAAATAAATCGGCCCTGGCATTTTGGGCTAGAGCGGCCCACTGCATACAATCAAAATGCTACTCATCTGTCCACACCCTTGAATATGTTTATCAACTCCCACAAAAGCCACACACACACAAGTCTTCACACATATAAACCCCTGCCTGATTGCTTGAGTCCAGAAAGTGATTTGTTCAATTTACACACCAGTTTCTCTTTTCTTCCAGACTTCACCTCATCACCCTCTGGCTGTTCTATATAAATGTCACACTCTATTGGTGCATGTAAATATGCTGCTTTCACATTCATCTGGTGAACGATCAGATGGTGCTACACCGACCAGGAATTTTTCAGTAGCGCTCACTGTGTCACTCTTATTTTTCACAAAGTATACAAAAGCTAGAATAGTCATCTGTGAAGGATGATGTTTACATTCAAAAATGTACTTTTAGCAGGTAATATTAAAGAGTTTAGTTCATATATCTGACTGCTTGCATTAAATTAATAAATATATACATATCATTGTAAAACCTAATAGCATATTTATATTCTGTGTAAGGCGTATGTATGAACAAATGATGAGGACGTAGAAGATCTCAATGAAGATGTCTATTATACACTCACCGGCCACTTTATAAGGTACACCTTCTTAGTACTGGGTTGGACCCACTTTCAGAAGTGCTTTAATCCTTCGTGGCAGAGATTCAACAAGGTACTGGAAATATTCCTCAGAGATGTCGGTCAATACTGACATGAAAGCATCACACAGTTGCTGCAGATTTGTCTACTGCACACCCATGATGCGAATCTTCTGTTCCAACACATCCCAAAGGTGCTCTATTGGATTGAGATCTAGTGACTGTGGAGGCCATTTAAGTACAGTAAACTTATTATCATGTTCAAACAAACAGTCTGAGACGATTTACGCTTTATGACATGACGCATTATCCTGCCAAAAGGAACCCTCAGAAGATGGGTACACTGTGGTCATTACGGCGAGGACATGGTCAGCAACAATATTCAGGTAGGCTGTGGCATTGACACGATGCTCAATTGGTACTGTAGGGGTCCAAGCTACATTAAAAGACCGATCAGGGATTTATTAGCTCATTTCAATGAATCGGATCTTGAAGATTTAAATCATTTATTCGACTCAATAGAGTCAGATTGAATCAGATTAAAAGATTCACACTTTACCATTTGCCCAGCAAACAGAAAACATTGTGTTTTACCAATATTGTTTATATTATTTACATGGCCAACGATAATAACATAACACAGTATTGGGTTAACTTTGAGCAAGGTAACAAAATCTACAGCTCGAGGCAATGACTTAGGAGCACATAAACAGGAACACAGTTCTTGTTTTATGAGAACAAAGATTTATTGAGCTACACTACGATACATGAAACTACGTAATAAGCAAACAACAAACAAACGCACACACACACACACACACACATTCACACAGAGGCAGTTCAGAGGATGCAAAATGAGTTGACAACAGTACTTTGTACTGTTTGTACTAAAAGTACTTAATTCTAGTACTTCTTACTAGATCTTAGAATCACACCTGAGAAACCACAAAAGCAGAGATTCGGCTTATCTTTAACTGCTTAAGATCAATCAGAACCAGATCAGCCAGAGACAACGTTAGTTTGTTACTTGCTGCTATAAGGGTTAAAACAACACATTGATTAAACTGGTTGGTTGGAATAAACACAACATATGAGGAAACTATTGCATATTATTCACAGATGCACCTGCCTTAGTTGTAACATTTCAAGAGATTGTCTTTCATTCATATGTATTAATTTGTACAACGAAATCGTACATCTGGCAAGATGTCCCCTTGTGACTAGCGCATGACCAGGGAGTCATTCAAAAGTCTCGTGATGCAAAATCCCGTGAAACCCCTTTGTTTAGATTTAATCATTAACTAAGTTAGCCCAAGCCCTCGAGCCAGTTCTAAATGACTGAGACAATGTGGCGTCCGACTTCCAAACATGATTCGAACTGGTTTTAAAGTTTTACAATGCGCCGGTGAGTTCCAACAGTACTAATGGGTCCAAAGTGTGCCAAAGAAAATATCCCCCACACCATTACACCACCACCACCAGGCTGAACCGTTGATACAAGGCAGGATGGATCCATGCTTTCATGTTGTTGATGCCAAATTCTGACCCGACCATCCGAATGTCACAGCAGAAATCGAGATTCATCAGACCAGGCAACGTTTCGCCAATCTTCTATTGTCCAATTATGGTGAGTCTGTGTGAGTTATGGTGAATTATGGTGAATTTCTTCAGAGTTTAAATCTTCAGGTGTTCAAAGGGTTTCATTTTCAGTAACTTGATATGTATTCAAGAGTTCACACTTAGCTGGTGATTGATAATAAAGCATGTTTGGCATGCTGTCCCAGGAGAGAGCCCTGGGCTCATAAGATCCTCGCCACCATGTCACCAAATCTAGACAAAAGGGGATGGAGTGGGAGGGGGATTGTTCAAGATGAAGATAACTGAGGTAAGAAACTCTGGTTATTTATAGTGAGTTAGGAATCATCTGATTGGTGAATCATGTGTTAGTAATGCGGGACCATCTGTGGACAATCATAAGCATGTGATCCTCTCGAAAGAAGTTTATTAATAAACTTTACTGAATGAACAGCCAAACTACATGTAAAAGCTGCTGTTTTGAATATACCCGTGTTTGTGTGGACAAGGCCTCATTTTTGACGACTCTGCTCTCCATTGTGAAGCTTCATGTGAGTGCTGAGGCTTCTTTTATGTTTAAAGTCCTTTCCACACTCACTGCATCTAAAACGCTCCTCTCCTGAGTGAATCTTCATGTGTTTCTTAATGGAGTCTTTGTGTGTGAGACTCTTTCCACACTGATCACGTAAACACTATGGTTCCAGTGTGACCATTCATGTGGTTTATGAGTCTAGCTTTACGTATGAAGCTCTTTCCACACTGAGCACATGCAAACGGCTTCTCTCCGGTGTGAGTTCTCATGTGGTAATTGAGTGTGCTCTTCTGTATAAAACTTTTACCACACTCTGTGCATGTGTAAGGTTTCTCTCCAGTGTGAATCCTCATGTGGGTGTGAAGGCTTTGTTTTCGAGCAAAACTTTTCTCACACTGTGTGCAAGTATAAAGTCTCTCTCTATTGTGAGTTCTCATGTGGGCTTTAAGGGTGCTATTTTGCTTAAAACTCTTTTCACACTGAGGGCAAGAGTAAGGCTTCTCCCCAGTGTGAATTCTCATGTGCGCTGCCAAGTTTCCTGATTGATAGAAGCTTGTTCCACACTGTTGGCATGTGTACGGCCTCTCTCCAGTGTGAATTCTCATGTGCACTGCAAGGTTTCCTGTATTATAGAAGCTTTTCCCACACTGCTGGCATGTGTACGGCCTCTCTCCATTGTGAATTCTCATGTGGGTTTTAAAGTCATAGATTTTAGCAAAATTCTCTCCACACTGTTCACAGGTGTAAGGTTTCTCCCCTGTGTGAACTCTCATGTGAACATAAAGGTTTGGCTTTTGACTGAAACTCTTCCCACACTGTTTACAGCTGAAAGGCTTTTCTCCAGTGTGAGTTCTCATGTGGACTTGAAGGCTGTCTTTTCCGCTGAAACAGTTTCCACATTGATGACAAGTGAAATTACACCTAGATTTGGATTTCCGAGGTCTTCCACGTGATGCAGTGTTTTTAGTCAGTGTGGATTTTTCATCAGTCATTATGTCTTGGTGTTTTTCTTCCATTTCATTCCATTGATGAGTCTCTTCTTTCAGCACCATCAGGTCTTAAAAAATAACAAAAAAGTTAACTTTAGTATGAAGGCACAAAGTGACAAGCATGACATGGATGTTTCACCCACAAATAAAAATGACCTTCCCAGAATGTTCCCAGAATGTGTCTGAGGTTTCAGCTCAAAATCAGACCATATACCTTGCAGAATATTTCATTTTGGGGGTCAGAGGAAAACCAAGCTCTGTTTGTGCCTGTGGCTTTAAATGCAAATGATCAAATGCACTTGCTCTAGATTACTCGTGTTGTGTTCCCTCATGTGTATCTTCCACTGGATTGAGACAAATCCTGCATGTTCATAGCAAGTACGCATACTAAAGGCTTAGGAATTTTTCAAATGGCCTTCAAATTGTTATTTAGATTTTTATTTACCCTGTCAAAAAAACATTATAATTTAATACGTTTAATAATACAATGATAAATGAATAATAAAAAAGTGAAATATCTTATTTATTTCTTAGCAAAATATTTTAAATATTGTGTAAAAACAAGCGAACTCTACTTGTATCCACACACTTTTTCCAACATAAACTTTCTTTAAAATAAAAAAAAATGAACAAATGTTTAAAAAACAATAATAAACTAAATCTATGCACAACAATCTGTCCAGGTAGATGTCCTCAGCAGTAAATATATGGAGCACGTTTAAACAAAAATTATTGTGAGGAAAATAATTAAACCATTGTAATAAATAGAGTGGGCGCCACGGTGGCCTAGTGGTTAGCACGGTGGCCTAGTGGTTAGCACGTTCGCCTCACGATCCCCGGCTGGGCCAGTTGGCATTTCTGTGTGGAGTTTGCATGTTCTCCCCGTGGTTGCGTGGGTTTCCTCCGGGTGCTCCGGTTTCCCCCACAGTCCAAAGACATGCGGTACAGGTGAATTGGGTAAGCTAAAGTGTCCGTAGTGTATGTGTGTAAATGAGAATGTATGGATGTTTCCCAGAGATGGGTTGTGGCTGGAAGGGCATCCGCTGCGTAAAACAAATGCTGGATAAGTTGGCGGTTCATTCCGCTGTGGCGACCCTGGATTAATAAAGGGACTAAGCCGAAAAGAAAATGAATGAATGAATGAATAAATAAATAGAGTTAAAATGACCTTTTTGAATAAAAAGTTTAAGGTTTTATTGAGATGATTGTTGGTGATTGTATGGCTTTTGGCCAGATTGGGTAGCAAAACATGAACAAAAGAAAATTAAGACTCGTTTAAAAAAGATAAAAACTCTACAACACAATATTTCAGTAAATTTAAGACTTTTTAAGACCCCGCAGAAACCCTGTTTAAACACAATAGCCCTGGTAATTAGTTATTATAATAATGATGTAATTTTAACTCAGGTACTTTCTGAGAACTAGTAACAACTACTAGAAACAATTTTAAACCCATGAAGAAGTTGATGAAAAAAGGAAGTACTAAGCCAACACTATCACCGCAATAGCAGATTTCTAGGAGAATACTGTAGATCAAATATCGTCAGCTCAGTTCAACCTTTTTTATTTATTTATTGTTTTAAATAAATTTTATATAGCACCAGTGCTCAAGGACGCTTTACAAACAGTAGAAGAACAGGAAAAGCAATAACCTTAAGAAGTTAGAGAAAATTGGAGACTAATACATAAAAAGAATGACAAAAGACATGGGAACACGTAACAAGAAGGAAACTCATTCCTGTGTTTCAGTGAGTGCTGATGTGCGTTTAGGAGAACTAGGCAGCACACTCAGGGCTGCAGGATGGATTTAATTTAGTATTCTTATTATTAAATATATCTGAATGAGGATCAAATGACTGAGTTGGTCTTTGAGAAGGAAAATCAACCTGTTTGTTCCTGCGGATCTTCATGTTTGACTCTGAATGTTTCTTCAATCTTCACATCTTCACTCTCCTCTTTAATAAACGCCATCTTTATAACAGCGTGTAGATCAGTCGCTTCAGCAGGAGTTTTTCTCTGCGTTTGGACACTTTATCCTGTTTCAAATGAACAAAACAATAAAAATATTCAGTTTAAAATAAATAAAACAATGAACAGAAACAAAATAACTTCTCTTCAACACTTGCTTCAACAGTTTCTTTATATGAGAGTAATTAACAGAGAAATCAGGTAAATCTGAGCAAGAAACAACTGCCACAAATGAGCTGATTAAAACTAGTTCTCCATTTCTTCTATATAGTGATGTTTACTTACAATGGACTGACATTATGATGTTTAATAAATTAAACCTTCATTAAAACACTTCTTACACACATTTCTGTTACTTTATTCAAACAATAGCCCTCATTACTGAGAGTAAAATAGTACTACGTTGTATAAAGGCTTAAAATAATATTGTCAACAGCAGGTACATCATTTAACATCGGACGAAAAACCTGAAACTTTAGTTAATCTGTTTACATATGCGTAAACGCTTTAAAACAAACCTTTCTCCAGTTGAATCGCAGCGCAGGAGCGGCGCAGCCGTATAACGTCACATCGCCACGCCAAAATAAAAGTCTTTTTTTGTTTAGCATTTTTTTGCTATTTACTGTTGCGGTCATGACTTATTGATAAATATCCCCCTTGTTTTCCACTTTACACAACAATACACAAAACATTTAATCTAATCTTAAAACAATTTTGAAAAACTTTTTTAATCCACTTCATGATGTCTAAAACACATTATTATCTGAGTCCAAATCTTATGCTGGTAATAATGACCTCTTCTTTTCCTTTTCTACAACTTTGTAGGCCTAAATTACTGCTGTTTTGGTTTTTTACCGGGCGGGTAGATCTGAAACAACCCCAATTACCGGAAAAAAGCAATAAAAACAGCTAAAATCACCTGATTTAAATATATATTATAATAGTGCTTGAATAAAGCAATACAATTAAAATAATTTTTTTAAAAAATATATAGCGTCTGGTACCATGGCAAAAATAATATTTTATAAAACAATTTTTTAAAAAGCGCAGCATCGGGCACCCTGTGTCAAAATAAATCGTGGTGGACAAACAAAAATGATTTTCTACTGAAACGCATTGAATGGAAATTCGTGCAGGGTAACACAAAAAAGAGGGAAATTCGTGTCCATCAATACGAATTAATAGACTAAATTTCGTGAATATTTCACGAACTGTCGTGAGACTGGGTTGGTTGAATGTTTAGAGCTTATTGTTTTAGATTTTTATAGTAACATAATTTATTACAAAGAAAGTACTTAAATATGTTTGGCATGTTTTAGATTAACAGGGGGAAGTCAGAATCACAATTTGTACCTGCAAATAGAATCACAATTTGTACCTGGGAATAACAAAAAATAAATAATAATAACTTGGTCCTTTTGTTATACCCTAAACTGTCAATGTTTCCTGGGTGATACAACATATAAAATTATAAATATATATATATATATATATATATATATATATATA
>CAIGQQ010028878.1:29252-41247 GCA_903798035.1 Danio albolineatus | reverse complement strand
CGATGTGAACTTCTTCAGTGTGTGTTTGTGAAGTACAGGCCACAATATCTTCTCAATAAAACCCTGATAAATGTGAAGTGGCAGCAGCACAACCCGAGGCTTTCTCTCTCTCTCTCTCTCTCGTTGGTCTCAAAATAATTGATCATGAATTGTATCTTGTCAGGTGTTTGGTAAGTTTAGTGTTTGCGTGTGTGTGTGTGCGTGTGTGTGTGTGTGTGAGAGAGAGAGAGAGTCATTCCTCAATAAAATCAGCCTACAACACTACTGTATATCAAGTCAGTTTTATTTCTGTAGTGCAGATTGTGTCTGAACGGCGTTACAGAGATGAACTGGCAATAACAGAAAATCAGGTACACAAGTTCAGTGCATCAGGAACATTGTTGTTTTGTTAGTTATTTCAGCAATGATTCAGTGCGGTTCAGTACAAATTACACACAGATGAATATATGAATATATTTTCGCCCAATTTCTGTTTCAGAACAAATCGCAGCAATTCATTCAAACCACTATGAGTCGACTCTTTTACAGATGAGTCAATAGTTTTAAACACGCCGCACTTTCAGATTTAAACCTTAGCTGGATATTGCACTTCAATTAAAGCAGTGTTACACACTGCATGCAAGCTCATTTTCAAAAACCCACAATAGGGGCTCTAAGAAATAAGACTTTCTCCAGAAGAAAAAATATTATCAGACATATAGTGAAAAATTCCTTGCTCTGTTAAAAATAATTTGGGAAATATAAAAAAAATAATAATAATTTTGACTGTAGTGTGGTATCGTTTGGTGTCGAGGTGTTTATCAGACTTTATCTCCGTTTTCTTCTGGGTTATATTAATGGAAGGTGCTCTTTAGAAACTCTCTGCACACTATGCACTACAGCACAAGTGTTCAGCCTACATTTTAAGACACCCTAGACACCCTCTCGATGTGAAAGTTGTTCCAGCTGCCTTATAAAGTCTTCGTTCGGACAAATTTTAATTATTCTCCACAGAGAAGACAAAGCAAGAGCTTTTGCATCAGCTCAGTAGGAGGAAAACAACATGTTGTAATCAGTGATATTTTTAAGAAGACCTTTTATGTCCCTTTTTACAAGATGTACAATAAGTCTCTGATGTCCCTAGACTGTGTATGTGAAGTTTCAGCTCAAAATACCACTCAAATAATGTGTTATAACTCTCCGAATCTGACCCTTTTAGGCTTTGATTGCAATTGTGGTGTTTTGGTGAATGTCGCTTTAAATTCAAATGAGATGTGCAGTTTTCAAAAAAGGGCGGAGCTACTAATGCCTATGTGTCAGCATAGTGGCAGATTCAAAACTCTAGTGGCAGACGGCTGCTTCTCACTCAGGGCTGTTTATGCTAATGAGGGAGAGATGGTCGCTAATGGGCGGGTCTTTCCCCCTCTGATGACACGTACGAAGGGAGAATGTCAATCAAAGTGTTTCTGCAGACTGTTTTTATCAAGTGTGATTATGAAAACAAAATGATTAATTTTTACCATTAGAAGCTGGTTATATTCACACACTGTTGCCACACATCTGTGTTTACACTCTTTATTAAAGTGATTTTTTTGCATAGTAGGTGCCCTTTAATATCACTGAAGGTGCTTTTATGTCTTATTCATATATTAGTTTGTATTTTCGATCTAATTTTTAAAAAATGAATACTTCTCATTAAATAAATTGTTAAATATATAGACATAGCAAAATTTATTTTGAAATGTAGAATGCAAAAGCGCTATGGAATATTTCTGTATTCAAATGTAATTGATTTAAAACTAATCAGTGTCAAAATTCAATCGGAAATATAACATATGTAACGTACAGGCAGAAATTGAAGCAAAATGATGGTTTGAATGTTATTTGTCCTAAATGCAATGAGACTCATTGCATTTTCATAATTACACATCATTACAGTTTATTTTAATCTAATTGAAGATGCTTTTATGTTTTATTTATATAATATGTTTTTTATATGATATTCTTATTTCATATTTATATGAATTTATGTAATAATTGTCATATGGAAGCTATCCATATGCCTCCATATACACTACCTGATAAATGTCTTGTTGCCTATCCAAGTTTTAGGAGCAACAAATAATAACTTCTAATTGATCATTTGGTATCAGAAGTGTCTTATATCAGAGACAAAGGCCTCTAGATTACGCTTATTTGACCAAAATAAAATATGTTCATGCCTTGATTTTTAAGGATTTAATTAGGACAGTAATGCAATAATGTTCTAAAGTCTTGTCACTTAACAGAAATAATGTCCAGTATAGAATATAAAGTCATGCTGCAGTGGAAACAGAATGAATACTGTGTATGACTCCCATGAGCTTGGAGGACTGCATCCACACATCTCTGCAATGACTCAAATAACTTATTAATAAAGTCATCTGGAATGGCAAAGAAAGCATTCCTGCAGGACTCCCAGAGTTCATCAAGATCCTTTAGATTCATCTTTAATGCCTCCTCCTTCATCTTACCCCTGACATGCCTAATAATGTTCATGTCTGGTGACTGGGCTGGCCAATCCTGGAGCACTTTGACCTTCTTTGCTTTCAGGAGCTTTGATGTGGAGGCTGAAGTATGAGGAGCGCTATCCTGCTGGAGAATCTGCCCTCTCCTGTGATTTGTAATGTAATGGGCAGCACAGATGTCTTGATACCTCAGGCTGTTGATGTTGCCATCCACTCTGCAGATCTCTCGCACGCCCCCATACTGAATGTAGCCCCAAACCATGATTTTTTGCTCCACCAAACTTGACTGATTTCTGTGAGAATCTTGGGTCCATGCGGGTTCCAGTAGGTCTTCTGCAGTATTTGTGATGATTGGGATGCAGTTCAACAGATGATTCATCCAGAATAAAGTCTACCTTTTGCCACTTTTCCAAATGATCATCTAGAAGTCAAGTTATTAAATTGTTGCTCTTACAACTGGGATCCACGACAAAACTTTTGTCAGAGAGCGTATTATACCATGTGGTTATAATTATTTAATAATAACACCATGTGATGTTTGTAACATAATTCAATTTCACAACATACTTTGCATACAGCATATATCACGGAAAATACAAATGAAAATACAGAAATTCATTGGTATTTTATATCTTGCAACGCTGTTTTGGGTTACTCTTCTGTGTTTGGACTCTAAGTAGTGAATATTAAACAACTCTGAACTGAACTGAACTCTGAACTCTGAAACATTAATAACTGGACTGACACTTTCAATTTACTATAACCTTCTATGTGAAGCTGCTTTGACACAATCTACACTGTAAAAGCACTATACAAATAAAGGTGAATTGGTGAATTGTTTTGCATATTACATTATCAAATGATATATATTGCTACTTCCAAATAAACATTTGGGATTTTAAAAAGTCTTGATTCCCGTTGACACATAATTCCCCGTTATAATTCCCCGTTTGTTGGACATTTCTAAAAGGAGATCCTGTAGGTTTAGAAATATGACCTGAAAGCAGAACACTGAATTACACCGCAGTTACTGTAAGCAGATATGTTTACGTTATGGAGAAGATAATTGCTTTAAACTACATGAGAGTTACATTTTCAGCATAACAGCGGGGGTATTATTAGCGTGAGGGTCAGACAGCATGACCTCGGGACTGGCCAGAGTCTGTTTACTGAGTGACGCACAAATAGAAATGACTGAAGGTCCAGACGGTTCTGGAAAGCCCTGTTTAAACCTGGTATTAAGATGCATTTTGGCGGATCTGGACAAAGTAGACAAGAGAGACAAATTCACGTCTCACAGACAGATAATGACGTATGATGGATTTGTTTTTTGTCAACGTTTTTACTATTAAATAAAGGAGTGGAATCAGTAACAAAACAAGTTAACATACAGTTAAAGTTAAAGCCCCCCTTTGATTTTTTTTTTTCGTCAAATGTTTCCCATGTGCTATTTAACAGAGCAAGGCATTTTTCACAGTATTTCCCATAATATTTTTTCTTCTGGAGAAAGTTTTATTTGTTTTATTTCAGCTGGAATAAAATCAGTTTTTAATAAAATAAAAAACATTATATGGTCAATATTATTAGCCTCCTTTGTCTACAGAACATATCATCATTATACAATGACTTGCCTTATTAGTCTATCTTGCCTATTGAACCTAATTAACCTTAAGCCCTTTAATGTCAGTTTAAAGGGCCACGAAACCCCCCTGTCTCAGCGGGGTGTTTTCACACCTCTAGTTTGGAAAAGCTCAGGAAAGTGGGTGTGTCCAGCTCGGTTTAGGTAGGAGTGTCGGGGGAGGGAAAGAGGGAAGGTTTTTCACTTTGAATCAAGTCTTTCTCATGAATCAATGCCGCTCGCTCAGAGACGCCACGATGCACTCGCAGGTACAGACGTCCACTTTCCATGCTGGAATACACGCAAGGATCTCATCGGCGTGACGCAGCTTCAAAAGTTCGTTTCAAACCGGAAGAACGAATTTGCTCAAAATAACAACCAATTTTCACTCTCTAGCGAAATATAGGTGTCCTAATAGTGGTTACAGCAGCTTAGGACACATATATGACCGTCAACAGGTCAAAAAATGTGTTTTGGTGTTTGGTCACCCTTTAAGCTGAATTGACCTTATTCTTCAATGCAGAAGTGCCCTCGTTTTTTGCGATTGTTTTTGAACTTCCGATTTAGTCGCATATGAGAGAGATGACTAGGAATAATAAACGGCAGAAAACGGTCAAACTACTTACTCTACAAACAAGTTTTTTGCATGACTATACAGCCAAAGCTGAATAATATAATAAGAAAACATCACTTTGCAACATCAAGCAGCAGAATGAGCTGTTTTTAACCTCTAAAAATGAATGAAAGTGAATACATTAAAACGTAAATTATGTTTTAATGTAAAAGGCGCTATTTTTCCCACATGTCAATGTTTATGAATAGATTACACCAAAAAGAACACAAATAATCTTGACAAACTATACATCAATCTAAAGCTACAACCCTCAAGCAGCTATTGTAGCTTGTTGCTTTTCAATGGGAAGCTTATAAAGAATGAATTTGCCAAGTTTTACAGAAAACACTTATTCGGTATGGAGTGAATATCATAGTAAAAACAACACACACATGCAGTCATTGCTGTACATCAGGGTTTATTTTGAGAGGTAAGAGTCCACAGAAAACATCCCATCGAACACATTTACTCCACTGAGACTATAGTACGGATTATGGATGGTTATTCGTTTGTTTATGTCACCATTTCTACCGGAGACCTGTTGTTTACCATGGTACTCACACGTGAAAACGGCGTCTTTGTAGTATAAAGCAAGGCGATGTCATAGCTTACAGTGTTGCAGATAAAATAAGACCACAAACTAAATAAAAAGTCAAAGTTATAGTTACTAAAATCTAAACAAAGCTGTCAAGTGTTTTCTGTAAAACTTAGCAAATACATTCTTTATAAGCTTCCCATTGAAAAGCAACAAGCTGCAATAGCTGCTTGAGGGTTGTAGCTATAGACTGATGCATAGTTTGTGAAGATTACTTGTGTTTTTTTGGTGTAATCTATTATCTTTCTATTTCTAAAAATGTTCGGTGACTGACAGATTATTTTAAACGCTTTTAATATATAATTTCAGAACATCGAAAGTAATTCAGTTGTTTGTTTTTGTACAAATAAAATTGCGTTTTCATCATGCTTAAAGAAAGCGCATCTATGTTTGAGTTTCGGATAAGTTGTTGCTTTAATAAAATAGTTGGATTAACAGCAGAATATTAAAGATAAGAGCTGCTCGGTTACAAATCTTTCAAAGTTCGATTGCATAAACGAGTTCAGAATGATGTGAGGCTGTGTAAAATGATGTCACTGCATGTCTGCACAGCCCATAGTGTTAGTTTAGGGCAAAGTGAGCACCGATCTGAGTGTGTGTGTGTGTCAGACAGATGATGAGAGTCTGGCCCCATTAACACAGAAGATCTCCTGCTATTCCTTGTGTGTGTGTGTTGGCAGCTGGACTCTGGGCTGGAGTCATTCATCACTCTCACGTGTGTGTGTGTTGTGTGTGTGTGTGTCGTCTCTCTGTCTCTGTCGCTGTGGGATCTCATAGTGTCGGCTTCACAGCTGCTGAGTTACACATAAAGAATCACTTCAGCTTTCGCACACATCACAACACAGGCCATACTCACAGATCGAGTGTGTTTGTTTGTGTGTTTATGTTATGTGTGTGTGTGTGTGTTTCTCACGTAGTTGTTTCATATATGTATTGAACATATTTAGTTAAAACAATAATATGATGGACAAAGGGTGACACGGTGGCTCAGTGGTTGGCACTGCTGCCTCACAGCAAGAAGGCCGCTGATTCAAGTCCCAGCTGGGTCAGTTGGCATTTCTGTGTGGAGTTTGCATGTTCTTCCCGTGTCGGCGTGGGTTTCCTAAGGGTGCTCCGGTTTCCCCCACAGTCCAAACACATGCACTAAAGCCATAAGCCAACAGAAAATGTATGAATGAATGAATGATGGACAAAACGTAATTCTTTTTGAGTTTGATGTTAGCATCTTGCTCACACAATGGTGGAAATGGTTTGTTAGTGTTTAAAAAGTTTAACAATAAGTGAAACAACAATTAGTAACATATTCAAATGTTATCATCCCTATCGTATTTAAGCATAGATTTGCATGAATTATTCATTCATTCATTCATTCATTCATTTAAATTCATTAAAATATAAATGCAATTCTTGGGTGAATAATATATGATGTCAGAATCATTATCTTTTCAGCACATTTCTAATCATAATAGTTTTATTAACTCATCTCTAATCACTGATTTCATTTATCTTTGTCATGATGACAGTAAATAATATTTGACTAGATATTCTTTAGACAAGTTATTATATAACAGTGCTTTGTTCTGTAGACCAGTGATTCCCAACCTTTTTATCACCACGAACCGGTCAACGCTTGACAATTTACCGCAGCCTGGGGGTGGGTATACATAGATTGCTAGTTGACTATCAACCGTTTTCTCAGAGAATGACAAGTTGATAAACATTGCTGCAGCTCTGAAACAAGTTTTATTTTTTAGAGAAGATTAAAAAGCACTGCAGTGTTTGGGTGTTCTGATATTATTGCCTGGGCGATGCTCCCAATATACCTCCATTGGAAATAATGAACTTGTGCATGGAAAGACGTGATATACGAATGACCCCTGAAGCTGCCGTCATTTACTCTCTCCAGCAGTTGATCTTTTTTTTGCACAGCCATGGTGGATTCACCTGATTTGTTGACAAATAGGTTGAGGATCAATTCCTTGGCATTTTCACCTACGTAAAGAAACTTTCCAAAGATAATATAATAATAATACATTTTTATTTGTTTTAACACTGCTGTAGATGACTGAAAAAAATATATTTCTTAAGAGGGGCAAATAATATTGACCTTAACATTTTTTTTTTAAATAAAAACTGAATAAGACTTTCTCCAGAAGAAAAGATATTATAAGACATACTGTGAAACATTCCTTGCTTAACCATCATTTGGGAAATATTTGGAAAAAAAAAATGACAGGAGGACGAATAATTTTGATGTTAACTGTATATTTGTTAATCACAGTCTGCTGTATTGTGTTGCTTTCAATAATTTACACTCATGTATTATAAGAAGTTGATCTCTGCACAGCAGTTGATGTCAAAAGTGTAACTCTCTAATTTAACAAAGTGACTTTGACATGTGCACAAATGTGCAGACTGGAGCTGTTGGCCGCAGTTCAGCGATAAGTCCTCTGAAGTGCTTAGAAATGCACAGCTTTTTACGATGCGTGATGTAATTTCAACAGCAACATAAAGAGACTTCATTTTAAATGTCCTAGTTTCCAGTATGCTGACTGCTTACAATATATGAATGTGTAATGCATTTCCCCTCCTGCTCTCGCCATAGAGAGGTCAGTATCTTAGCTCAATCCCAGTCTTTTGCGATTCCTCCCCTTAATCGTATGACTATTATTTTATGCATTCAAATGTTCATATGTGACCCAGGACCACAAAACCATTCATAAGTGTTGATATTTTTTTTAATTGAGATTTATACATCAGTGGAAATTGTATGTCTTGAGATTTCAGATGATGTATGGCTTGTTAGGATTGAACATTTAAGCCTAGATATGACTGAGATATGATCTAATCTGAAAGCTGTACAAATGAAGTCCTTGGCAACGCATATTAGTAATAAAGGCGGTCCCACTTTATAATAAGTGGCCTTAACTAATATGTACTTACACCAAAATGATGATTCATTACAATGTACTTATTGTGTAGATACATGTTTTTATGTTGGACTTATGCTTGATTAAATACATGTATGTGATTACATCTGTAATTAATTTCTGTAATTACATTTGTAAATACACTGTTGACCATCCCTACACCTTAACCCACCCTTAAACATACCGATACCACCAAACTTGTCCTTAACTCTACCCCTATCCCAACTCAAGAGCACCACAAGTGTTCTCAAATACATTATGAACACAGTAAGTACATTGTATTTATTTTTTGATGCAAGTACATAGTAGTTAAGGGCCCTTAATATAAAGTGGGACCTTAAAGACAAATAAATCAAATACACACTATTGATTTAGCACAACTAAACATTTATATACACAACATTTCACACAAAATTCTTCACCATGTCAAATTCAAGGGATTTTCCTACTCAACCTGCTCGAATCTGAAGTCCTTAAGCCTGGTTTATACTTCTGCGTGCTGTTTGTGTTGCTGTGCAATAACACCTCAGAAACGCTAGATGGCAGTAGGTGTTTTTGTTCCTCTGTGTTGAGTTTCTTTGCTGGTGTTTTGTTTTTTCTGAACGCACCTTAATGTACATGTGGCTTAAACTCGCTCATTTTGAGGCAGGAACCGGCGGAGGTGCAACAACTTTATTCATAAGGTAAACACAAAACAACAGTTTCTATCTGGAGCTCCTTCACGGGACTCCACACTTGTAAACACTCGCTCATTTTAACGTGTAGTTACTTTTTTTGAGAGGTGCGCGTCGGCGACGGCCACGGCGACCACACACAGGCTGTGCCTGAGCATATGCGTGCAGTTGACGCAGAAGTATATATCAGCCTTTTGTAAAACGTTGTATTCTTCCACACTTTCCATAAAAGAGTCATATTGGTTCAATTATTGACTAAATTAGTCGTTTTCCAGGGCATCCTCCTTTGCAGGGCTGGGGTCCGTTCTTCGTACGTGGATTACTCAATTCGCTGGGTTTGGTTATTGACGATTTGACATGATAAGGATCATTTCATTGTTCAAAACTCAGCTAAGAGTTGTTGTCATAGCAACAGTTCTGGTAGGCTCAGGTTTAAAGAGAACATTCATAATGTGGACTTTTTAGATACAAACACATACTATTTTAAGGTACCGACCCAGCTTTAGTACAATTTGTCAATAGCCAAAGCCATATCTCCCTGCAGCCGAAGACCAGTTACTTACTAAAGCTACTAAATCGGCCCAAAAAATCCACATCGGTGCATCCCTACTGTACATACAATACTATTGTATTAAAGCCAAAAAATAAATCTTTAAAATTTAAATGATATACTTTTATTTAACCATGGACAAATCATTTATTTTCAACTGACGAAACACCTTAGATGACAAAGTGGTAAGTAAATTACCACGAGATATTAACTCTGGAAGTAAACGTATTCTTTAAATCTAACATTAATGCTAACACCCAAACAACTTGCATTTTGATTTCACTGGGACTATAGCAGCCACCGCTGTTGCTAATAACAAAGCTTTCTGTATTCTACATATCACCCCTTAGAGAAAACCGTGCCAGAACATTCCAGAGCTCTGAGAATACTCTTAGTTTTCTGGTGTGCGGATACGTGTGGATGTATTTAAACACATGAAAGTGTTCATTCCGGTGTGTGTCGAGTGTCTTATGGGATATTATCATCACATGCATTGCACCGGATCTATCAGTCTCGTGCACACACTGTATTGTTCTTTTGATTTTTGCTCCCCGGTGGCTCTCGCTCTTAGAGAGGACACGCGTTAACACTGCTCTAAAAGAGCAGAGGCTTCTCATCTGTGTGTCTGATGCTGATGTGAGGAATCTGCTCCAGCCAGTGTTTGTTGACAGCAGACGCTCTCAGTCAAAGTTTTGTCTCATCTCGCTCACTTTAAAGGGATGTTCTGGGCTCAGTGTACGCTAAGCTGTTACAACTGCATCTGTGACTCGATGTATAAAAACAAGCAAGGTTGGATTGTGTACCCACATAAAAATATGCTATAGTAACTGCTACAGTGCTTTTGAAATGCAGTAGTAAAGTGTATTCTACTTTCTACATGTTATAGTATTTACAAATGTTCTGCTGATAAGCCTGTTGGGCTTTATTCTGCACGAACAACCATCTTGGATGTACTTTATCCTGCTTACTACATGGCAATTTGCCATGAAACATAAAAATTAGACACAAAACACCAAAAAAAAACCTGCACATTATTAAGTTTCAGGATTGTGCCAATCAGTCAAAAACGCATTGCTGAGAGAAATGAAAACAGCTGATGGAGTATACACTAACCAGCGCATTATTCACATTCAAGATGGTGCTAAACAGTCAAAAAACTAAAGTTAAAAGAAACGAAAACAGCTGATGGAGTATACACTAACCTGATGATTACTCAATCATAAGATGGTGCGAAAAAGTCAAAACCGCAAAGCTGACAGAAACAAAAACAGCTGAGTGGAGTATACACTAACCTGCACATTATTCAGTCTCAAGATGGTGCCAAACAGTCAAAAACGCAAAGCTGACAGAAACAAAAACAGCTGAATGAAGTATACACTAACCTGTGCAGTATTCAGTCACAAAATGGCGACAAACAGTCAAAAAAGCAAAGCTGACAGAAACAAAAACAGCTGATAGAATGTACACTAACCTGCACATTATTCAGACACAAGATGGCACCAAACAGTCAAAAACGCAAAGCTGACAGAAAAAAAAAACGGCTGAATGGAGTATACACTAACATGCACATTATTCAGTATCGATATGGTGCCAAACTGTCCAAAAAGCAAAGCTGACAGAAACAAAACCAGCTGAAGAAAGCAAACACTAACCTACATATCATTAATTCACAAGACGGTGCCAAACAGTAAAAAATGCAGCATGACAGACAAGCAGATACATTTAATGGATGTAATCGTAGATTTGAACGTGTTCACTGATCAATGTGAATCAAACTTACATTATTCAGTGGTTGTTATCTCACAATACCTCACCAAAGATAGTGTATCATCATCATCCATTTATTGGTTTATTTGTTCAACGTGATTAATAATCACATGACTACAGAATAATCTCACAGAACGATTTATTTCAGACACTGTAATTATGAGGTAAGTTTGTAGTAATGTGTTATTGAATGTTATCAAATGTGGTATTGTCACATGCTTTCAGATGTAGCAGCTACATAGAATCGTAGATCTCTGAGAAGTGATGCAAAACAGCTGTCAAATCGCAGAATGATAACTTGTCAGTGGACTATGGGTCTGCATAGTAAACACTGCTCCATCTGAAAGCAGCTGCAGGAGATTTACTGCTGATTACAGAGCTGGCGTTACTGACAAAACGCACATGAAAATTGCCTTCGAATACTGCTGATTACAGAGTCAGCTTTACTGACAAAATGCGTGTGAAAACTGCCTTCAAATACAGCTGATTACAGAGCTGACTTTACTGACAAAATGTGGATGAAAATTGCCTTCAATTACAGCTGAATACAGAGCTGGCTTTACTGCCAAAATGCACATGAAGACTGCCTTCAATTACAGCTGATTACAGAGCCGGCTTTACTGACAAAATGCAAATGAAAATTGCCTTCAATTACTACTGATTACTGAGCCGGCTTTACTGCTAAAATGCACGTGAAGACTGCCTTCAATTACAGCTGATTACAGAGCCTGCTTTACTGAAAAATGCAAATGAAAAATTGCC
>CAIGQQ010028878.1:12007-24185 GCA_903798035.1 Danio albolineatus | reverse complement strand
AAGATGGTGCCATACAGTCAAAAACACAAAGCTGACAGAAACAAAAAACGCTAAATGAAGTATAGATTAACTTGCGCATATTTTAGTAGCAAGATGGCACCAAAAAGTCAAAAACGCAAATTTGACAAAAACGAAAACAGCTGAATGGAGTATACACTAACCTGCACATTATTCAGACCCAAGATGGCGCCAAACAGTCAATAACACAAAGCTGAGAGAAATGAAAACAGCTGAATTGAGTATACACTAACCTGCGCATTATTCAGACACAAGATGGCGCCAAACAGTCAAAAACACAAAGCTGACAGAAACAAAGACAGCTGATGGAGTATACACTAACCTGCGCATTATTCAGACACAAGATGGCATCAAACAGTCAAAAATGCAAAGCTGACAGAAACTAAAACTTCTTCGTATTTTAGTTTCAAGATGGTGCCAAACAGTCAAAAATGAAACCGGCTGAAGAAAGCAAATACTAACCTACATATTATTAGTTCAAACAGTCAAAAAAATCGGCATGACACACAAGGAGATACATGTGAATGTGGATGTAATCATTTGAATGTATTTATTGACAGTCAATGTGAATCGAACTTCCCTGCATTATTGGTTGTGTTAGAAAGAGACCAAAATCCAACGTTGAGCCAACATCTTAAACCAACATCGAATTGACGTCAAATACTGACATTTATTCGTCAGGTATGGCAACCAAAATCCAATGTCTGAAAGATGTAGTGGTAACGTTTACACAACGTCAAGCTGTAACACCATTAGACATTGATATTTGGATATTATTTTAGATTGCGTCAGTACAGTAAGTGACCAAAATCCAACATCTGTCTGACGTTGGGTTCTGACAACCTGATTTTCATTTCCAGCCAAAATGCAACGTCCCCACAACGCTGTCAATCTGACGTCATGTTGACATCCTGTGCCTGCTGGGTATATTCGTGTATCAAATCAGTTTTATCATCCTGCAGCCCTGCTAGCAGTATATCACAGCACAAGTATTTGAACTTCTTTTCACCTCCAAGTGAACAACGAAGAAGTGGATATCTCGGATTCAAACTGTCCTTTCCCCCCCAAACCCAGTGTGATCCCTTTAAAGGTTGATTTCAGCATTAGAGTGTGTGTGTGTGTGTGTGTCATGTCGACACAGTGATGGATTTATCGAGGTGCTGCAGGCCTTATTAGTGCGCTATGTTTCTCCGAGTGTGTAAGTTGAAGAGTGTGATTGACAGAAACTCAATAGGGGGTTTCTTTTCCAGAGCTCACGGCTTTGATCAGCGATGGCGCTGGAAAACCTGGAGTTCTGTTCTCATCTCTGTCTTTCTCTCTCTCTCTCTCTCTCTCTTGGTGAATCCCAGTCATGCTTGTTATTGTGTCGCAGCGCAGTGTGTCCATTCGTGTGGAACTGTGTGTGTGTGTGTGTGATGTTTAGTTGCCAGCATCCACTCCAGGGACGCTCTTTCTGCTCTGGATTGAGGACATGTTACCGCATACACAAATGCAGCACTGACAGGAGGGGAAGTCAGGGCGGAAATACTTCTTCATCATCATCAAAACTCTGTCACGGACCGCTTTCACACACACCGCTGCCCTCAGACTCTGCTCACAGAGAGAGCCACACAATTTGTCTGTTTTTAAAGGCACAATACAGCTGAAGTCAGAATTATTAGCCCTCCTGAATATTTATTTCTGTTTAACGGAGAGAAGATTTCTTCAACACATTTCTAATCGTAATAGTTTTAATAACTCATTTCCAATCACTGATTTCTTTTATCTTTGTCGTAATGGCAGTATCAGGAATCGAGAGTTCCGTGTGATGTGATATAATGAACGTTATGTAATAACGACAATAACAGACTAATTAGAAATATGAAAACAATATGTTATGATAAGCATTCTGGACAAAGCCACAATGAGTGTCTTGTCTGCCATGATATAATGATAACTAAGGCCCAATCCCAATTCTACCCCTTAGCCCTTCCCCTTACCTTTACCCCTCGTTTTGCGCGTTCACGTCAAGGGATAGTGGTGTCCCAATTCTCTTTAGCTAGAAGGCGTAGGGCTAAGGGCAAGGGGTATACACCCCTTCGAACGAAGATTTTTCAGGACCACACTTAAAACGGAGGGGTAAGAAAATTTCCCAGAATACACCTGCCACAGCGGCAGGATTGCTGAACCCGGAAGTAAGGAGATCCACAAATGAGTATTTTTTGTCATTATTACGAATTTTTACGACAAACAAACATGTTTTAATATATTCATAACCGCGTTCGTGTTTTAGCGTCATGCTTTTTAAAAAAACAGCAAAAAAAAAAAGCTAAATTTCGTGATCTATAATCCATAATCATAACTCCTGTACAGCAGTCCCACAACATTCTGACACTCGATGACACTCGAATACCCTGTCAGTAATGTCTAGTGTCTGGGAATGAGCTTTTTGCAGTGTCTGCTATAATGTTAATGTTGTTTTCGTGTGTTACATAGATTAGTATGGCCACGGACTAAATACACAGTATAGTTACGATCTTATTTCCACATTAGATCATTATGATAACATAATATACGCAATATAAACAACAAAAATAACACAACTGGAATAACTCCAGCAGTCGTGATCGTCTGATCTCATATGAAGCAAGAGATCGCGATGACATATGATGACGTGTGCAGGTGTTGAAGTGCTTTCCCAATTCTTGGGGGTAAGTTTTGAAGCCCTTCCCCTTAACCCTCGGTTGTAAGGGCCAAGGGGAAGGGGTAGGGGTACAAAAAAAGAATTGGGATTGGGCCTAACACTCGCAACAGTTGCCCTGTCTCCGCGCTCTTCTGATTGATCCACTGCTATGGAACTGACAGTGATGAGCAACACTGCATGTGAAAGTTCAAGATCTTTTAACTTGACATGGCGTCTAAAGTTAAACAAATCTAAAACTGCAAAATACAGACTTATTTAAGTGAATAATACATTAATTAGTGAACAATAAAAGTGTAATTTATAAAAACCTCATAGATCAAAAATCAGCAAACATATAAAAAAACTACAACTATAATGTCATTAAATTAAATAATACATTAAATTAATTGTAAATAATAATAAAGTGATAAATAATAATAAATAAATAATAAACAAAATAAAAAAATCTAAAACTGCAAAAAGTACTAAATTAAATTTAATAAATAATAATAATGATAGGGCATCACGGTGGCGCAGTGGTTGCACATCACCTCACAGCAAGAAGGTCGCGGGTTTCTTCCGGGTGCTCCGGTTTCCCCCACAGTCCAAAGACATGTGGTATAGGTGAATTGGGTAAGCTAAATTGTCCGTAGTGTATGTGTGTGAATTAGAGTGTATGGGTGTTTCCCAGCGATGGGTTGCAGCTGGAAGGGCATCTGCTGCGTAAAACATATGCTGGATAAGTTGGCGGTTCATTCCACTGTGGTGACCCCAGATTAATAAAGGGACTAAGCCGAAAAGAAAATGAATGAATGAATAAAAAAGATATAGAAGCTACAGTACAGTAACAAAAGCAGACTGTTAAACCATATAGATCAGCAAAAATATATATAAAAAATAAAATTATAAAGTCATTAAATTTAAAAATACATTAATTTAATAATATAATAATACACAATAATAAATAATGTATTAAATATGACAAAAAATGAAAATATTATTATTTTAATGATTAAACAAATGTTTAACGAAAAATGTAATTGCAATTAATAAAAAATGGCGTTTTAGAAGGTTCAGTACAGTAACAAAAGCAGCCCGTTGAACCACACTGTTTAAAAATTAGTAAAAATAAAATGATTAAATAATTAAACAAAATATTATATTAATTTGATGATACATTTTAATAAAAAATATATAAGTTAAATAATATTTTTTAATTAAAACTACAAAAAATGATTTATTGAAATTAATGAAAAACATTATAAAAACATTATAGAATGTTCAACACAGAAACAAAAGTAACCCGTTAAAATACACTCATCAAATATCTGCAAAAAAAAAAAAAAAATATCAAAAATTTAAATAATTAAATAATTAAATTAAATAAAGCATTCATTTGCATTACATCTTATATTATATTATTATTAATGTGTCCACAGTGGACAGTAGCAGATTCCGAATTGAGACGCAGATTCAGAGTTCCACTTTGGTGGTAATTAATTACCAAACAATAGAAATATTACGAGCATAAACATTAGGTGAGCAGGTTACATTGTAACCTCTTGTCCTAACGACACGTTTGCGACGAGATCTGCAGCGATGAGCAATTAGGCTGTTTGCACCAGACGAAACACGACAGAAATTTAAATACAGAAATTTAGAAGCACAGAATAGTGCACTCACTGCACTCCAACGAAGTGGTAAGGTTTATAATCTAGTTAATACATATTAAATTATATATTACATATTTTATAATATGTAATATATTAATAATACATAAATTATAAATTACATATTATAAACTTTAATATTATTAAATGTACATGCTGAATCACTGATAAGTTGATGTCATCAATCTGGCAACCTGTGCTTGCGTGTTTTGAACCAGGCGTGCAATACCTAGTTCAACCACTGGGTGTCAAACATACCTACTGCACCTTTAATTTAAAAAGTTAAATAATATTCTTCAAAATATAAATAAACGAAATAAAAAAAAATATTAAAGTAATTCGTAAAATAAATAAATAAATAAATAATATTTTTTAATAGCTTTATAGAAGGTACAATAACAAAAGCAGCAAGTTAAACCACATAAATCAAAAATCAGCAAAAATGAAATAAATAAAAACAATAATCTAAAATGACGTGCAAGAAACTCTGACTAACATTTTAATTAAAAAGTAAACACAACATGATTACAATCGTCTTTTAGAAATGATCATTTGATAGTGGCTGTGTTGTGTTTGCTGAAGCGGACGGGAGGATCAGCGGATGTTCTCCGTCTCTAATATTGATGGAAAAATGTAGGACTTATTCATTTGAGGCCGAGTTCAGCTGGGGTTTCCACACGACACTCAATCTTTCAGAAAGAGGAAGAGAGAGAGAGAAGAAACATGACTGGAAAGGCTCAGAGTCCTTGGTTCTGCGGAAAGAAAATCTATTATATATATATATATGGCATATTATATTATAGAAGCTTGTATATAAAATATTATGTAACGCACATTCTGAATATATATGAAGAATGTCACACTTGTAGCTCTGCGATATGCTTCTAATCACAGTAGTGATATAGAGCCAATTATAGTTGGTGTGAGTTTATTATTGCACTAATACAGCAGTTCAGAGTCTGTTAATGCAATGTAATGAGCATTTTAGAAACATTTTTATGTAGAATGATATGCGAGAGAATGGGATTAATCAGGAAACACATCACATACTAATACTGGCTAAAGTTCACTTCTCGAATAAACAATGAGTTTCAGCACAAAGGGAAAAAGAAAAGTTTATTTAATTCATTCGTTTTCGTCCGGCTTAGCCCCTTAATGCTGGATTTATACTTTCACCTGGCCGCATCGCGCTCCTCCACTGACTGCGCATGCACCTCACGAAACAGACAAGGCTTTTATACCTGGTGCGTTCGCCGTTGTGATATTCTTTCAAACGACAGGGGGCGGTCAAAAGAAACTGACCGTAAAGTCAGACAGATAAACAGAGAAGTAGAGCATTTCCAGAACTACGTCATTTCTTTAATATTATTGATGTTTATTAAACTAGTTATTTTTATTATTTTTCTAAATTATTTTAATGATTATAAAGATTTTTATAACAATAAAAGATTTTTTAATCAAACTTTAATGCAGCACTTGCTTATGTTCATATCTCGGACAGTTTTACCTAATAAAGCTTATTAAAAAATTAGTGACAACAGAACATGGGTTCCTCTACAAATATAGTTTTATTATGGCACGAATAAAGGCAAAATAAAGTACACTTAATAAAAAATACAGATGTTTTTTTTATTTAGCTCCACAATTCAGACATTACTGTCTAGTTTCTGTCCTCTTCTTATGCTAAAAAGGCAATAATGGTCCAACATTCCTGACCATTATCACCAATAAAGCCTAGAAAAACAGTATATTGTAAACCGACAGGTCCAAATATTCCTTTTCAGTTATTAAAGACATATAATTTGTTCCTTAATTATAGTTTTGTTACTATTAAATTGTTTTAAATTCAAAATTGTGATATATACATTAGCGTAAAACCTATGACTGGTGGAAAAAAATATTCTGTAATTGTGTACATGGGTCTCCACTTTTGCCACTGCCTCTTTTGGCTTTAACAAACTCATGCCTCAGGTTTTTCCAAACCTTTTTTTTTTTGTGATTGTAAGGATGGATATATCTCTCCACAATAATTATACCCTGAGAATTATGGAATTCCACGAGAGAAGACCACGGGAATGGTCAGGCAATAAAACCATAAACTCTCTAATCTTCTTCAAGGATCACGAGAAAGCTGTTGTCTCACCATCTGCCCTCACACCTTTTGGCCCTTATACGACCAGGGGTATTGAAAGGTCACTCAGGAATTACCAGAATTCAGGTTTCTATGGTGAAATGATATATGTGGTGTATTTGCTAAACTTACAAACGTTAGCTTGTCATGTTTGGTATCATTTTAAATGTCTCTGTGTGATTGGTAAAGTGGTCTTAATGTCACTGTGATATTTCACTTGTATTTGGTTATTTGGGTTTTGACTTTGATAAAATCTCTGCCAGATGCTCCCCCCTCCAGAGATGATTAACACATCAAATACACTAGGCAAGGGTCACTATGACGCCCTGTTGGGTATATAAGGTATCGATGTTGTTTAGGCCATTGGGATTTTCAGTAACTGAAGGACCCCGTTGTAGTGTATGAGTTTCTGGAGCTCTGAATCAGAACTCAGATACTACAACGTATTTTTACATATTCCCTCTTAATTTATCTTGGAGGAATTGATGTTGTACAATTTGAATTGGCTTATCTTGTGCAATTATGTGAATTGGAATGGAAAATCTTTGCCTGACAAATAAATGTAAGACTTTTGTTTAACTAAATATCTCCTGAAATCATTTGAATTGTCTTAGGCTGGAGTTTCCGCAGACCTAGACCGGGGTTTCGTCATACAGTCGGGCTAGAATGGATGGAGCATTTTTAGCACAACATTTAAGACCTGCTGATTTCTGACAATCCGCTGACTTAGTATGTTATAATCTAGTAACTAAATCAAACTTTCTTTATGTATGAGCAAGCATGGGGCGGCCTATTATTACTTAAAGGAAATTAGTTTACAGTTATATCCTCTATCTAAGAACCAGAACCGGCGAGGATGTGTCCGTCAGCAGATGTAACTGGCCAGCATCCTGACTCTAAGCGACTTCGGGTAAGCGATGAACCATTACTTGAAAAGAAGGATTTATTAGGTGAATCAATCTAAATTAGACCAAATCATAACCTATAAGGTAATCGGCTTGAATTGGATGAATGAATATCTAAATTATAATGAATTGGAGTCAGATTAAATTCGGAGATGAAAGCTAATCAAAATATGTTTTCATGAGTAAAAATATTTCTTTTCACATGTGCTAAAAGGCTTACACGCATTTACCTTCACCCATACTGTTAGCTTCGTCATCGGACTAATAAATGGACCCTTACATGATCAACATTTTATTGTCTTTAACAAGATAAAAAACCTTCAAACAAACAAACAAACAGGGGAGGGGGAGCAACAGACATATCAACAATTTTCAATCTGAAAGAGAGAAAAAAAAGTTTTACATGGTCATTTCTTTATATAGTCTAAAATGTTGGAAGAAAAATATTGCCATGCATCAATGGTACTAGGTCTAGCCATATTAATTTTTGCTATTGTAACTTCACAAGACACTATTTTAAGGAGGCTATGAATCCAAAATGTTTTTGCACACATGTGCGGAGTAAACCAATTTTGTATGATTGCCTTCTTCGCAGCTGTAAAACCAGCAAACAACATTCTCTTCTTTGGTGTACTTATACAGAAATTAGAATCATCATTGAGAAGACATAAACCAGGATTAGACACAGAATCAACTTGTAGTAAAAAGGGCAGAACTAAATTAACATGATACCACAGATCAACAACAATTGGACATTCCCGAAACATATGAAGAAAATTACAGATATATCCAGACTTTATTCATCAGGGGTCGCCAACTTATTAAACAAATGTTTTATACAGAGGATAACCTTCCAGCTGCAACCCAGGACTGGGAAACACCCATACACACTAATTCACACTCATACACTACAGCCAATTTAGTTTCTTCAATTTACCTATAGCTTGGGCCAGACGGAATCTGTGGACATTATTTGCTATTTCTGCAGAGTATTTTGTTGAAAATCTGCAGATTTATGCGGAATGGTTTTACGAGTATCATAACTAAAAACTTAATAAATGAAATAAAAAAGTAATACCTTTTTAACTTTCATTGAATGTTTACAATGCGAATCCAATTAGATCCACTTTATTTGGTAAACAAAGCAAGTAGCTCGATTGCAGTTTCATTTTAAACCTCTTGTAAGGAGTTATGTTTGCTCTATGTATAACTTTGAAATGGATAAGACGATGAGCTAAGTTTTTAGAAGTTAAGATTAGGTTTGACCACACTTTATCCCAGTCAATGTTTTTCCAAACCTTTTAACAATAACTTTCCTTCTTTCCCATGGCTGTTGCAATTTATGGCCAAGAATTATTAATCACCTGGTTATCTCTGTGATCACTGATCATAAAAGTGTCTGTTCAGTAGTACCCATTTTAGACAAAATCTCTTCAAAGTGTTTCATATTCAACTCTAATCAATTGTGGCGCCGCGTGCGCTGTTCGCTCAAGTCTCAAAATAATCATGCGCTCCGCCAGCCGAAATCATGTCACGCGCACCCAAAGAGAACATCCGTAAACTCCACAATGACGTCACATTTGCCGTGTGCACTCAAGCGAACTAGTTGACGCGTCGAGTATAAACCAGACTTTATTCATCAGGGGTCGCCAACTTATTAAACATATGTTTTACACAGAGGATAACTTATCAGCTGCAACCCAGGACTAGGAAACACCCATACACACTCATTCACACTCATACACTACGGCCAATTAAGTTTCTTCAATTTACCTATAGCTAGGGCCAGACGGAATCTGCGGACATTTTTTGCTATTTCTGCAGAGTATTTTGTTAAATATCTGCGGATATATGCGGAATGATTTTGGGAGTATCATAACTAAAACCTTAATATATGAAATAAAAAGTAATACCTTTTTAACTTTCATTGAATGTTTACAATGCGAGTCCAATTAGATCCACTTTATTTGGTAAACAAAGCAAGTCTCTCAAATAAAATCTCTACTAAAAGACAGAAAATAGTACTTTACAAACTGTACTGTAAATAAATCATATATCAATATCAATATCATTACTGAAATAAATTTAAAAACTGAATAAATATAAATTTCCACACATTTACACCAGTAAATAAACAATCAATGATGGGCTAAAAATCTGCAGAAATCTGCGGAAGTCTGTGTGCGCAGATTCCATGTGGCCCTACCTATAGCGCAGGGAATATAGAGAAAATAGGAATCCGATTGGCTAGCTAATGATTAGCAATTGGGACCAGCTGCAGTCAATCATATCACGTGCTTCTCTCGAAATTAGTTTGTGAAACTTCACCTAATTCCTTCATGTTGTCCCAACACAAATCGATTGTGTGGAACCCAGCATTTTTAGAATGTACAGTGTACACAGTAAAACATGCTGGGTTCCACACAAGACATTCATGTTGTCCAAACACAAACCTTTCAATCATTTTCCTTTGGCATAGTCCCTTATTTATCAGGGGTCGCCACAGCGGAATGAACCGACAACTATTCCTGCATATGTTTTACACAGCGGATGCTCGTCCAGCTGCAACCCAGTACTGGGAAACACCCCCACACACTCGCATTCACACACACACTCATACACTACGGCCAATTTAGTTCATCCAATTCACCTATAGCGCATGTCTTTAGACTGTGGGTGAAACCAGAGCACCCGGAGGAAACCCACATCAACACAGGGAGAACATGCTAACTCCACACAGAAATGCCAACTGACCCAGCTATGACTCGAACCAGCAACCTTCTTGCTGTGAGGCAACAGTACTAACCACTACGTCACCGTGCCATCCCCCAAACACAAATCAATTAAGTATTTTAGGCTTACAAATTTAAGTGGACTGAACATAAAACAATTAAGTTGTCTTAAAAAAATGTCAAATATTGTATTGTTTCAGCTCGTATTGAATAAGTAGTTTGAACAAGCAGCATCAAATATTTTTTTTTGAGTGCAGAATTAAACAAAAAACTCATTTTACTCAAACACGTAACTCTAAATCGTAAAAATCCAGAGAAACTGAGGACGACCTCTTCATTTTGTCCCATATCTGTACAGTATATTGTCATACACTCCAACCCCAGTAGTACTTTATAGTAAAATAATAGTGATTTTGTCCCTCCATCGTGACACCCGCTGTGAGAAATGCTGAAGGCAATGAGACGAACTGTGAAGCGATTCCCATGGCAATCGCGAGGCCTCTCAGCCAATCAGGTTCCAGAACCAGAACCAACCACTGCATAAATATGTATATAAAAATCCCAGCATGCTGTCAAGTTGAACATTGGGATTTACACAGACAAGAGGAAGGCCTCATCTGTCATAAAATCATCTACAGTAACTTTATGCCTCCATCCGCTGAGCAAAATTGACAGGTGTCAAATGTGTCATCCTTTTTCTCAGCAATCAGCAAATGCACGGTGGCTGTGTTTTTTGAGTAGGATATTGTACGAATCGAAAGAATAGTCATCTGACTCTTAGAAATGAATATATATTTTAACATTATTGCTCAAAAACGTGACTTTTTTTTGTTATCAGGTTATCAGGATGAATGTACAATGTGCTTCCAGAAATATGGAGGCAATATGGAAGTTTTTAAAGAGTTTAGCATGGGTTATAATTAGGGTCAGACAGAATCTACAGACATTTTTAACTACTCACACAGAGAATTTTGTAAAAAATCTATTTTGTAAAAAATTTATAGTATCATAACTAATAAATTAATATATTAAATAAAAAAATAAATACCTTTCTAACTTTTATTTAATTTTTACAATACAAATCCAATTAGATCCACTTTATTTGTTACACAAAGCAAGTCTCTCATATAAAATCTCTACTAAAAGATAGAAAATATTTCTTTACAAAGTGTATTGTAAATAAATCATATGAACATTTTAATATTACTATTATTATATCACAATAATACAAGTGAAATTAATAAAAAAAATGGAATAAATATGAATTGACACACTTGTTCACAAGTAAATACATGGACTCGATGGGCTATATATCAGTGGATTTCTGTGCGCAGAGATTCCGTGTGGGCCTAGTTATAGTCCAAATTTACGACAAAAGCAAATCATAAAAAATAATAGCAATTTTTTTTTTAATATAATTTAATAAGTATATAAATACAAAAACATTTTTGAGAGCAAAATAATAATACAAAACAGTAATAATAGTAGTTAAGAATGAAAAAATAAATAAATAAATAAAATTTAAGTCAGAATTATTAGCCATCCTGCAAATTTTTTTTCCCAAAGGATGTTTTACAGAGCGAGAAATTTTTCCACAGTATTTCCTGTAATATTTTTTCTACTGGAGAAAGTCTTATTTCTTTTATTTCGCCTAGAATAAAAGCAGTTTTTAATGTATTAAAAACCATTTTAAGGTCAATATTATTAGCCCCTTTAAGCTATGTTATTTTTCAATAGTCTACAGAACAAACCATCATTATACAATAACTTGCCTAATTACCCTAACCTGCCTAGTGAACCTAATTAACCTAGTTAAGCCTTTAAATGTCACTTTAAGCTGTATAGAAGAGTCTAGAAATATATTTAGTCAAATATTATTTACTGTCATCATAGCAAAGATAAAATAAATCAGTGATTAGAAATGAGTTATTAAAACTATTATGTTTAGAAATATGTTGAAGAAATCTTCTCTCCATTAAATAGAAAATGGGGGAAAAATAGACAGAGTCGATAGTATTTCAGGAGGGCTAATAATTCTGACTTCAACTGGATGTGTATAT
>CAIGQQ010028870.1:0-30178 GCA_903798035.1 Danio albolineatus | reverse complement strand
GGGTCCAGTTGTGGTTTCTTAATAATAGGCTTAATAACAGCGAGCTTGAAAGAGTTTGGAACATGTCCTAATGACAAAGAAGAGTTGATAACGTTAAGAAGAGGTTCTCCTATTACAGGTAGCAATTCTTTCAGTAATTTTGTTGGAATTGGGTCTAGCATACTCGTAGCTGGTTTAGAACTATTTATAATTTTGTCTAGCTCTTCCTGGTCTATGTTCTCGAAGCACTGTAGGCTAATTTGGTTCAGTGGAATGCTTACTGGATCTGAAGTATAAGGCTGTACAGAGATTTTAACATCTATTTTTTGTCTAAAGCCTTCTATTTTATCACTGAAAAAATTCATAAAGTCTTCGCTACTCATTTGCGGTGTGATATTTTGTTCCAGCGATGACCGATTGTTTGTTAATTTAGCAATGGTGTTAAAAAGAAATCTAGGATTGTTATGGTTATTTTCTATCAGTTTACGGAGGTGCTCAGCCCTGGCGGATTTGAGGGCCCTCCTATAGCTGGACATACTGTCTTTGTACGCAATTCTAAAGACCTCTAAATTAGTTTTTTTCCATTTACGTTCCAAGGCACGGGTTGCTGTTTTGAGAGCGCGCGTATGACTGTTATACCATGATGTAGTTTTATCTTCTCTAGTCTTTTTTAATTTGATGGGTGCCACAGTATTTAGTGTGCTAGTAAAGATGGCATCCATGCTGCTAGTTATTACATCGAGGTCATTTGCATTTGCAGGTGCATTTCGAAATAAAGAAAGATCAGGCAAGTTATTTGCGAATTCCTCTTTGGTAGACGGAACGATAGATCTACTAAGGCGATGTATTGGTGCGGATCTGCTAATGTCAGGTAAACATAGCTTGTAAAGTAAGAGGTAGTGGTCCGTAATATCGTCGCTTTGTGGTATAATCTCTACATCCATGACCTCAATTCCATAAGAGAGAATTAGATCTAAAGTATGCTTTAGACGATGGGTGGGACCAACAACATTTTGCTTTATCCCAAGGGCATGTAGTAGATCCATAAATGCGAGCCCTAGTGTATCATTGGCGTTATCTATGTGGATGTTAAAGTCTCCTACAATTAGTATTTTATCAGTTTTAACTAGTAAGTCAGAAATAAAATCAGAAAACTCTTTTAGAAAATTGACATAGGGTCCTGGGGGTCTATATATTGTGATTAAAGCGAGAGATAGCATTTTATTCATAGTATCCGAAAGCATAACATTAAGCGCCAATACTTCAAAGGAGGTAAACATAAGTCCGTTTCTCTGATTAACATTAAGAATACCACTAAAGATTGATGCAACTCCACCACCACGACCAGTTTGACGAGCCTCATGCTTATAAGAGAATCCTGGAGGAGTTGCTTCATTTAAACTAATATAGTCATTTTGTTTCAGCCAGGTTTCAGTGAGACAGAGTGCATTAAGATTGTTATCTGTTATAATGTCATTTATGATAAGTGCTTTAGGTGCTAGTGACCTGATGTTCAGGAGACCTAGCTTTACGATATTTATATTTTCATTTTTTGGTATTTTTTCTGGTTTGATTCTTAATAGATGTCTTCTAGAGCACACAGTACGCTTATTTCTTGGTCTAATAATACGAGGAACAGACACAGTTTCTATGCGGTTAGCCGGACATGCATTATTGTGAATTAAGTGGGATGAAGAAGGGTCTATATGGCTAGAATGTGGATTTTTTGAATGTTTACTTACCAGTCAGACAGAACGAAGCGTCCTGGAGATGTTGTCCGACAGCAGATCAGCTCCAGCTCGACTGGGGTGCAGCCCGTCAGCACGGTAGAGCCTAGGACTCTCCCAGAAAAGAAACCAGTTATTGGCAAAGAGCAGTTTCTGTTCTTTACACCATGTTTACACCATGTTATATATATATATATATATATCGCTTAAAAATCCTCAAAAGTACATTATGTTGACCAACAGCTGCAAAATTTGTCAAACTGTAGTGAGTTTATTGATCTGCTGTCACTCTATGTGGGAGGAGTAATACAGAAAGGTGAGTAGCTGTATATATATATATATATATTCATTCATTCATTCATTCATTCATTTTCTTTTCAGCTTAGTCCCTTTATTAATCTGGGGTCACCACAGCATGAACTGCCAACTTATCCAGCATATGTTTTTACGCAGCGGATGCCCTTCCAGCTGCAACCCCTCTCTGGGAAACATACAGACACACTCATACACTACGGACAATTTAGCCTACCCAATTCACCTATATCACATGTCTTTGGACTTGTGGGGGAAACAGGAGCACCTGGAGGAAACCCACGCAACCACGGGGAGAACATGCAAACTCCACACAGAAATGCCAATTGACCCAGCCGGGGCTCGAACCAGCGACCTTCTTGCTGTGAGGCGAACGTGCTGGTCACTATATATATATTCATTCATTTTCTTGTCGGCTTAGTCCCTTTATTAATCTGGGGTCACCACAGCGGAATGATCTGCCAACTTATCCAGCATTTGTTTTACGCAGCGGATGCCCTTCCAGCCACAACCCATCTCTGGGAAACATCCATACATTCTCAATCACACACATACACTACGGACAATTTAGCTTATCCAATTCACCTGTACCACATATCGTTGGACTTGTGGGGGAAACCGGAGCACCCGGAGGAAACCCAAGGGGAGAACATGCAAACTCCACACAGAAATGCCAACTGACCCAGCCGAGGCTCCAACCAGCGACCTTCTTGCTGTGAGGCGAATGTGCTACTCACTGCGCCACCGTGGCGCCTATATATATATCTATTGGGTCAATATAAATCATACAAATATGATATATACAAATATGATATGGCTGTATATCTGCACTGGTGGGAGGGAGGCATGCGTTGCGTCCCACCAGTAATTATATACAGCCATATCGCACTGCTATGTATATATACTGTGTTAACAATTTCCTATATAATCTACAGTAACTTACTGGCAGCAGCTTGCCAGTAACTTACTTCAAATCAGTTGTTGTGAAAATAATACTGCATTTACATATACAGCACTGTTTATCTTGCTGTATATGTATTTACAGAATTATATGTTTATCTTTACTGTGAGTATATGCAATAATTTTCACAATGCAACTTTAAAATACAGTAACATACTGCATAACTGCCCTACAGTAAAATACAGGTCATATTACAGTTAAATATTGTGTGTTTACAAACATATATTTGTACAAATATATTTGTGTCTGTGTGTACCGAATTTGGTGGTGAAATATGTATAAAGTAATTACGATGTTGAGGTGGTTTATGAGGACATGCCACATTCAAAACTTTTAGTAATCAAACTTGTTATTTTTTCACATTTTAAATCTGGTTTCTTGTTATGGTTTAGGGGTAAGGTGATATAATAAGTGTCATTTAAAGTATAAAATAACAGTATGCTAATGAAGTCCTCATAAATCAACAAATCAAGTATGTGTGTGTGGGGGTATAAACAGAAAACCCTCACAAATCACAAGCTATGGGACTTTTCATTTACAGATTTGTTTTTTTTTTAAGTGAAGCATTTCAAAGCTGCAATGTTGTGCCTCAGTTAAGCCCTGTGAGGATCAATTGTTTGTTCTATTTTTTTTATAATAATGTCAAAATTAATTAAAAATTACATTAATTTATATAATTAAGCTGGAAGGTCACTTTACTAGCTGTATAAATAATTATATAAATTATTAAAAAGGATGCTTTATTTGTATTTTCGAATGAAATTTGTGTGATCCAGGGAAAAAATGCAATACAATAATAATAGTAAATACTACAATGTTTTCAAACATACTTTAATAAAGTACTTGAATTAATATATTTTGGTAAAACTATAGTATATGATAACACAGCAACTATAGTCTCATAAAACAAATTACACAATTATGTAGGGCATATTACAATACATCACAGTTTACTGTAGTACTCTCCAACTTGTGGCTAGTGAAAACTGTGAGTGGCTAGATACGTTGGAAAACTACTAGCCACAGTGGCTGGTGATCATAAAGCCCTGTTTGTAAATTTGACCAGCAAGGTGTTTAAAACATTTCTAACATTATATTTCTAAATGAGTCAATCGACATATTTCTTCTCATTCCAGCCCAAAACAAACCCCTCTCTGCATCAGTCCCATGAAGGAAGCCGCCTGTGTCTGCATGCAATTCTCAAGTAGGATTAGTTCACCATGAGAGCTGAAAGAAAGACCCATGTGCTCCATTTCCTGGGCTCCGAAACAAGTGCAGGTGGCTGAGGGGGTCGGATTACACCCCAATGAAAGTTCCCCCTGCCCTCTGGTCCCTCCTTCCCTTCCAGCCCCCCTTTCGCCCACCAGGCCAAAGCATTGCGTGATCTGAGAATTCCTTCAGACTAGTCCTAATTCTTCTGACAGATGGACACACTTAATCTGCAGTGCTCAGGCTGGAAGTAAGTGCTACAACCTGTGAACAGGCAGCCCGGACAGCCACCTGTCAAGACCCCGTCACATGATAGGCACCGCATGGCACAGCTAAGCTATTGCGGGATATTGTGCGGAAATAAGCCCGGATTTCTGGACAAATCTGATTAAATAAAGGTTTGCACTTTCAGAAAGTCATTTCAAATGTGCTACATACTCCCCCTCCTTCCTAATCCACATATTTGTTTAGATTTTTTGTCACAATTTGCACACTATAAATCCTAAAATGCTGGATATTTGGGAAAAAAGTGTGTCCCAGATCATAGTGTGTTAAAATAATACAAAGTTACCAGGATGGTCTACTATTTCTGGCAGTAATTGGAAGTATGTTGTGCACTGGACATCAGTTTGATTTGTTTGATTTTTAGTGATATGACACAGTGCATAAACATACATATATGCAATCATTTATGTGTGCTTGTTGCATCATTACAGACATAGAAAATGGCAAACTGCAAAATATATGTCACCTTAGAATTTATTCATTCATTCATTTTCTTTTCGGCTTAGTCCCTTTATTAATGCGGGGTCGCCACAGCGGAATGAACCACCAACTTATCCAGCATTTGTTTTACACAGCGGATGCCATTTCAGCTGCAACCCATCTCTGGGAAACATCCATACACACTCACTCACAAACACACACTATGGACAATTTAGCTCACCCAATTCACCTATACTGCATGTCTTTGGACTGTGGGGAAAACCGGAGCACCCGGAGGAAACCCACGCAACCACGGGGCGGAACATGCAAACTCCACACAGAAATGCCAACTGACCCAGCCGAGGCTCGAACCAGCGACCTTCTTGCTGTGAGGCGATCATGCTACCCACTAGGCCACCGTGGCGCCCTCACCTTAGAATTATAGGGTTCTATTTTGAGTTATTGACATATTCTCATTAATTGACAACTTATTTACATTATGGGACATTTTTTATAAGTTGTTTACATATGAAAAGTTTTTATTTAAAAAACAAATGTTACACACGTACTGTTTGCTATGGATTGCAAAAACTTTGAAGCTCAACATCTCAAAATCATTCAGATTGCAGATAGAACCTTATAATTCCAAGGTGATGATATGTTAAAACTACAAAAGATCCAGTTTAACAGGCCTCTTCGTGGTGATGCTGAATAGATTTCAAATCTGTATATACTGCATTCTGGCAAGCTGTGAACACTCCATGGTCATCCACGGCTGCCTGTTTCACATAACTTCTTTTTAGTCTCCCTGCCTCTGCAGTTTTAAAAATAAGATTCCCACATACAGTACAAACTGTGTTAAATACAAGCTAAGATAAACTGAATCTCATTAGGAAACACTGAGTAGGTTTACATGGACACCAATAATTCGATTTTAATGCAATTAAAACAATACTCTGATTAAGACTTTAAGATCATAATCGAACTAAAGATAAATCGAATTAAGACATGTGGAGTATGCCGATTGTAGTCGCATTATTTAAGCGCAGTACAGACATGTAAACACCTTAATCGAACTATTACCATCATGTAGGACTTTTTGCTGCATTTTGCGGCAGGAATCCCCCCCCACACAAACACACACTATTTGCACCTACCGAGTCAGAGAAGGACCACAGACATGCATCGTGAAATGTGGTATGAACTTCCATGCGGTATAAACTTCCATTAAAACTACACTTTTCCAGCAGTTCATTGATGCATCCAATATTTTGTTTGTCACGGGGGGGGCATAAATGAAATGTTCCCGAATGAAAGTGAAAGTGCCAAACTGCAGTTAAAGTCGTCAAATTATAAAAGAAATACCCGAAATTACATAAAACTGCGGAGGAAATGCAGTAATGCAATGACGATTATGGTATGTTATTTTCATGTACTGGGGGATGAACCGCCATATTTATCCAGCATATGTTTTATGCAGCGGATGCCCTTCCATCTCTGGGAAATATCCATACACACTCATTCACACACATACACTATGGACAATTTAGCTTACCCAATTCACCTGTACCACATATCTTTGGACTTGTGGGGGAAACTGGAGCACCAAGAGGAAACCCATGCAACCACGGGGAGAACATGCAAACTCTACACAGAAATGCCAACTGACCCAGCCGAGGCTCCAACCAGCGACCTTCTTGCTGTGAGGCAATTGTGCTACCCAGTGTGAGTGGTGTAAGTTGAGATGACTAGAAAAATTGATTTGATTCAACTAAATATGTAGATTTTCATTCTATAGTACCTTTAAGATGATTGTCAGGGCACATAACCAAGCAACAATATTTACTGTTAGAGTGCTTTGTCCCAAAGCTTGCCAACTCTTCTGTTACACACTCAAAAGTATATACTTTTTCTTAATAAAAAAAGTGTACTTGTAGGCGAATTGAAACTTGTGTACTTGCTGTTCACACAACAACTAATTAGTTCATTTTTAAATCTCTGATTCATTCGATACATCTTACAGTTCACATCTTTAACTTCACCCCAAAACAGGGTTGTTTCCCACAGCATGCCAACAGATGGATATCATTTTGATAGTTTAAGTGTCCGAGGAAGTAGAGACAGAGCTGCTGTAAGATCCCATCTAGACCAGACAACAGGTGAGCGGTTACGGTCAGCCGGCAAATCTTACTGATATTCTAACCTATTGAACTTTCCCAGAACAGGGTTCCCCTGTAGACACACATTATTGCATTGCGGGACCTGTTCCCTGTGCTTTGATCCAGTCAATGTGAAGCAGATCTGTGGCTGTGGCCTTAACAGTGAGATAATGAAAGCAGGCTGACTGGGAGAGAACTGATCCAGCACAATGCTTCTCTTTCAGTCCACTGGCATGAGCTGGTGGATACTTGTACTACAGCTAGTAAAGTGACTTTCCAGCTCCAGCACCTTCAGCTGGTAAAGTGGAGTGCAAACAGGAAACAACTCCCCTTTTTGCTTCAGAAGATATTTGATTGAGTGGCCTGTTTCCACCTGGTATTAACATGTGTTTTAAGTAATCAAATCAAGTTGCCATTGGCATTAACAAGTATTCAAATGTGTTTGTATTTCAGTGAGACCCTTACCACTGCAAAAAATGTGTATCTAGTCAAGTGTAACAAATGGATTTCTAGCATTTAAGAATCTATTTAAGATCATACAGTCTAAGATTGTAACTCTTGCCTAGATCGTTTTTTCTTACTTGGTAAAGCTTAAAGTCAGGTATTTTACCTGCAAATGTAGCTTAATTACAATAACATGCTGTTTAAGACCAGCCTTGCATTTTTAATATTTTATTTATTAAGCTTTAATAACTTGTTTTAAGTTTGCATGTTAAAAATGGCTTACCTACACTGTAAAACTCAATAAGTTAACTATAACTGTTTGAGGCACACCTTTTAATTTTTGGAACCAATTGGTTTAAGTACTGTACACTTATATAATATATATTGTATTGGTAACTTACATTATAAGTTAGTCACACTTTACAATAAGGTTCATTAGTTAATGTTAAGTAATGCATTTAGTAACATGAACAAACAATGAACGATACATTCACTACAGTATTTGTTCATGTTAGTTAACGTTAGTAGAAAATACAGCTGTTCATTGTTAGTTCATGTTAACTTACAGTGAATTAACTAATGTTAACAAGCATGGACTTGGATGTTAATAATGCATTAGTAAATGCTCAATTATGATTAATAAATGCTGTACAAGTGTTGTTCATGATTAGTTCATGTTAGTAAATGCATTAACTAATGAACCTTATTGTAAAGTGTTACCTGTAAGTTCAGTTATCAAATCGGGGGATGAGCAAATCTTACTAAAATGTACAATTTTAAAAGAATTAGCCTGTACACCGTAAAAAAAATCTTACTGCCTTAAATTGTTTCATTGAATCAAATGTAATTTGAGTCAACTAAACTACTATTACGTCCGGTGATGGTGTGACGAAGTCAACGGAGGCGAGGATCCAAGTACAGATTATTTATTATAAAAAGCAGTATAGCAAATATCAAAAGGGGCAAAATCCAAAATCGTAGTCAAGAATAGGCAAAAAATCAAAAGGCAGGCTGCAGGCAAAGAATAATCAAAATGCAAAGCTGAGGTCTAAACAAGGACAAAGACTGGAACAAAGAAACACCGTTGCAAGTCACTAACAGATGATAATCTCGCTGCAAGGATAGTGAGTGTGAGTGCTGCTTTTGTAGTAAATGTAATCAGTCATGACGGTCCTCAGGTGGTGTGTATGCAATCAGTTGTGATATGACGCAGGAGTGTGTATGTGTGCTGCATGAGTGGAGTTGTAGTCCTAAACATGGCTGGTCTGTAGTTCCTGGAAGTGTGAACCAGCGATCTCTGACAGAGGAGAGATCGCTGGTGATCATGACAACTACCTTAGTAAACTAGCTTAAAAAATTAAGTTACACATAGTTGAAACCTGATTAACTCATTAAAATAAGTTAAAGTAACAAAAACATTTATTGTCATGCCCTCAAAAAAAAAAGTTTGCTATTTGCTCAAACTGCTTATTTAAAATGAGCTGAAACTGTGCAATTCGTAAGAGTTTTCTTCCAGCAACTTAATAGTTTTGTGTTCAATTCACTTAAATTTGGAAAAAAAAATAATAAGTTAACTTATTTCCTTCATGTTTTCCCAACACAAATTGATTTTTTACAGTGTGACTTTTTGTCTTATAATTGTTTATAGTATATGAATCCAGCATGAGTCCAGCTACTTGAATGGTTTGTTATTGCTTCTAGCATTAGAGTTAACACAAAAACTATTTATTAATTCATAACTCATTCGTTTTGAGTGCTTCTTTATATAACCTGTTTCTGAGTTACTATAACTCTTTTCATTAAGTCAAAGTAACTTTTAAAACTTTAAAAAATTTAATCTTCTCGATTGTGAATGTGGTTATACTCATGGCAGGTATTATTTGGTACTTTGGTCATTTATTTCACCAATTTGGCAACCGTCAAACGTCATTTGGGAAACAGTTTGAATTCCCGCTTAGTATAAATAATATAGTGCTCCATTTGGGGCTGACACTACATACAGATACTAAGCTATTGAGTGTGTAAGTGCATAAGTACATAGTGTATAGTTTGCCATTAGGGATGCACCTACAAAGCAAGTATGAAAATCTTGTTTGTTTTGGTTAATCATAATAGTTGTAAACTATGAAAGTGATGCGATTTAAAGTTTTTTAGACTGCCATGTGGAAGTGGTCAAAAGTGGAGAGGCTCAACTCATTTTAGACCTGTTTATCCACTTGTGATTGTGTTGACAAAAACGTATCTATACATCAGGAATTAATCATTCTAAAAATGTCCTAAAAGAACCAGGCTGTTTTCGATACTACATGTTTGCATTGCTTTTAATTATAAGCATATTTGTGAGAGAGTTCAGAACAGGTCTCAGGTCTCCATTTGGACTCAAACCAGGATTCAACATGCTATCTTCAGTTTTTTGTTCAGTCGCTCCCTTTGAACATAAGTAGCCTGTGAAGTGGACTTTAAAGTGTTTTCTGCCATCTTAAGAGAGATTCCAATCTTCAGAAAGTGAGCATGTTCAGTTTGAAGGGCACTGCAGACAGCATAAGAATAAGGGTACATTGATTCATCAATTTGTAGAAAATGGAGTGAGAAATCAACCCAAGATACAAGATACATCTAAAATAACTTCAAAACACTCAACGCCTCTTCTGTGGCCTTATGGTTTCCTTCAAATGTATGCTTCAGAATCTTAGATACAGTGTGTCTTCTGTGTAGTTTTTGGCATCAGTTTTATAAATTTGGACAGACTTCTCATCTTACTTACTGTTTCTGGAATACCAAGAGGGAAGGGCATATTCAGACACCAGCAGTTACTGGTCTGAATAAAGGAGTCATTCAAATGAATCAGTAAACAATCTGAACCTGTCTATACTGTAGAGAATGGGATCAAAGGAGCTTCAAACATGACTCATTCAACTATAAATTGTGTATATTACAAAAAAAAACAATGTTTGTGACAGCTGACTTTACATTTGTTGTTTCCTCTAGGCTTAAAGGGTCACGAAACACCAAAACACATTTTTTGAGCTGTTGACAGTCATAAATGTGTCCTGTGCTGCTATAAATTGGACACATATATTTCGCTAAAGAGTGAAAATTGGTTGTTTTTGCGTTATTTCGAGCAAATTCGTTCTTCTGGTCTGAAACTAATTTTTGAAACTGCATCACGCCGATGAGATCCATGAGTGTATTCCAGCGTGGAGAGTGGATGTCTGTACCTGTGAGTGCATCGTGATGTCTCTGAGAGTGCGACATTGATTCATGAGATAGACTTGGTTCAAACCAATCAGTACACTCTATTGTGTATGCGGTGCAACTTCATTAATATGCATGATAGCGTCAAAGATTGTTTACCTGCTACAGTGTTCAGACGGCAGAGAGACGCCACGTCGTGTTGCCAAAACAAGTGGAAAAAGAATTGTTTGCAGACACAGGTCGCCAGTGTTGTGTTTACAAACGTACTCCAATGAAAGTTTTGCTTTCATTTCCCCGCTATGAGAGCGCAATTGGACTCAGGGTGGATTACAGTGCACGCAACAGAAATGCGTTTGTAAGGAACATTTTTACCCGAGAGCTTTCCGCATCTGGAAATGGTGAAATCCCGATTTGCCGCTCGTCTCCTTTTCAAAAAACAGCCACGGTCCAGTTGGTGTTGATTTTCATGTCTCTACAGATGTGGTAAGTGAGAGAATGCTGCTCTCCGAGTGTAAACATATAAACACCCTAATCAAACGGTTACCTTCATGTAGAATTTTCGCTGCGTTTTGTTACAGGAAAGTCTAAACACACACGGCTTTCTCACGCTGAAACAAGGGGTTTCGTGGCCCTTTAAAAACAAAATATGAGCTTAAAGTTATGTACTTCCAACTGAAACTGAATATTGATTACGGAGTGGGACTTACATATCATTCCCTCATGGTAAAGCAACGATAAGTTACTTTAAGGGCTGTTGATAAGAAAATTGTGGCTGAAAACATCAAACTGAAATCAACTGATAATTCCAAATGCATAAGCAAATGGTTAGACTTTGACTGAAGATGCTCACTCGCTTACCTACAACTTGCCTGATAAGTCCCTAGTCCTCTTAGCCACAGGGGAATGAACTGCCAAGTAAGTAAGTAAGTAAGTAATGTGTATTTATATAGCACATTTATAGTGTATGGCCATACACCCAAGGTGGTTCTTAATCATGAGAGAGGGAGTGTCTCCCCACTCCACCATCAGTGTGCAGCAACCACAACGGCAGCAGCTCACAACGCACCAGCTATAGATGGAGTGGAGAGACAGTGAAACAGTGACGAGCCAATTCTGTGGATTGGGATGATTGAGGGAATTTGACCAGGACACCGGGGTTAAACCCCTACCCATGGGATTTTAACGTCTCATCCGAAAGACGGCGTTCAGTGACAGTAAATTGTCCCCTTCACTTTACTGGGGCATTAGGACTCACACAGTCTGCAGATTTAGCACCCTCTGTTGGCCTCACTAAACCACTTCCAACAGCAACCTAGGTTTCCCATGTGGTCTCCCTTCCTGATACTGACCAGGCTCAGCCCTTCTTACCTTCAGTCAGTATCCGGTCTTGGGCTGCAGGGTGATATGGCTGTGGTAATATGCCAATTACGCTGGCACATGTTTAATGCAGTGGATGACCTTCCAACTGCTACCCAACACTGGGGGAACATTATCTCATGTAACCCCCAGTGCTGGGAAACACTAATACACTCTGTCATTCACACTTGCAGTGTGTAATCTTAGTAGGAAACATTGGAGCCAATCAAACACAGCCTGGGGCATGCATTTTAATGTGAATCATGAGAATCAATATTTTTATTTTGATTGGCTCATTTTTCACAGAGTTTTCACATTGATTGATTTACATTTACACTTATTTTACACTTAAAATAAACAGTAAATTTTGATTTCACATAGACTTTAAATGCAATTATCCTGCTGCATTATGAGCTGGATGTTGCTCTCAAGTTGTGCTTTTGTTTTAGGGGGTGGACCGAAACAAAAGGCTCAACTTCGGTTTTTGGGTTTAGCCTTCTTTCAGACTTACAGAGGAAGGATATTTCACTTCCCTGCTTGTAGTAAATGACTTCTCCTGTTGCACTCACACAATGGTCACTCTGTTGGGCTCTTTTTAAAGGTGTTGAGCTTGCATGGTTCGGCAGCCCTCCCCGGCGTTTGCTTAGCCACCCAAACGGCAGGCATAAGGCAAACAGATCCAGCCTCCACCGCAGCCTTTCAGTGCCCCGTCCTGCTTTTAAGAGGCTTATGTCCTCACCCAGGGGTGGTAGGAAGCATGGATGAATGGATGAAGGAGGGAGGGACAGGAAGGATGAAAGTATCGGCCCAATCAGCCATTACCACTGAGATGAAGAGTGACCGGTTAAGTGAGAAAGAGCATCACCTTGCTGTCCATTAAAAAGTTCGAAACTTCACTCGGTGAACTATTTGGTCGACTTTCAAAGAGGCAATGAGGAAATGGCTGTTATGTCAGACTTAGATGGAGATCCAAACTCGTTCTTGCTTAAGGGGTTTTGGCATTGTAGAAGGCGCCATAATTATTTGCTAATCTGCGAGGAAGTGCTGTTTGCATGAGTACATTGAGACACAGGCGAAGGATGGGTCTATTAAATAGGACCCCATTCAGGGAATGAATGTGAATGGAGGGATGAATAGTTCCTTAACACAGATGAATACAAGCGCATGGCTTCGCACAATGGCAGACCACAGGGACCTTCCTTTGAAATCAGGAGTTAATCTGGAAAATTTCTGGCAGCAGGCACCCAAAGCACAAATCCTGATGCCGGGAGAATGGCACACTGGCACAATGTCAGCTAAAGGCCGTTAATAAGGTTTTACAGTCCCTATGCAAGTCAAGTGAAGAAAAGATAAATGCAGTTAGCATGTTTGTCTAGGCCAGTCCTGCTTTTATTTCATCTCAGGAAGGACATGTTTGTAACACAGATATTTATGTTTACTTTATTCTAAAATTAATCAATTGCTATTCACAAAGAAGAATATAATTATTACAATCTTTTTACTGATGCCACCCTAGTTTTTCACAGCATGCTATCCTAGATTTTCACTGCATATAGGCTTTGGAATACTGTTACGTTATTTCCAATTAAATACAGGCAAAATCCATTCTGTTTGGTGTTTGTTCTAGGACTTGTGTGAAAAAATCAGTGCATATTTCCAGTCACACCACAATGAAATGATCTGCGGTGCGTTTCCAAAAACCATCATTAGTCAACTAAGGTCACGAGTTCCGTCATTACAAAGATAGTTGATTTGGCGTTTCCCCCATCTATTGTTCCACCGAACATTCGCAAACTGTATCGCAAACCTGTACGCTTGAAACTGCACCTCTAGAGCTGTAGTTAGAAACATAGTTCCTGGTAGTGTTCTATTCCCAGTTATCCCCCCATGCCCTATTCGTTTCAAACATTCCAATATTTGAACTTAGAATGATTAAAAAAAAAAACATTAAAGTTACTGTATTTCTCTAACATGTAATTTGCTTTCAAAGTATTTTTACAGTTCGGTTTTAGTGATCTTCATACTAAAATACAGTTTTCTTTGTAGTAAACTTTGAAATGTAGCGTGGTTCAAACAATGGATCTGCGACAAAGAAACTATGGTTTTGGGAAACACTCGCCACTATATCGCTCTTTCTCCAAACAATGCATTGTACTATGGTACTTCAGTCGCGAGTTACATTGTTGTTTGTGAAACGTACCCCTCTTCAGTTAGATTTCAGCTTTAGATCACATACCACAAGCTGCTGCTATTGCACAAAAGGATTTAACTAGTGTCGATATATATTTTCAGAGCAGAAAGTCCTGGAATTGAATATATGTTTGTGTTTGTTAGTGTCTTGGTTACATTTAGAATTCACAGACAATTCCTGTAACAAGGAATTGGCAAGAAAATCTTTATGTTTTAAATTTGTATCATGAGAGTCTTTGGTTCTGGTACTAGACGTTATGTAACTTACTGTACTTTTGTATGTTATGGAGCAAAGACATTTTTTTTTTTTTTTTTTTAAACTTGGGAGATCAACTCCTAAGCTGGAGGACTAGGACATACACACATACACTACAGACAAATTAGCTTACCCAATTCATCTATAGCGCATGTCTTTGGACTTGTGGGGGGAACCAGAACACCCAAAGGAAACCTACGCGAATACGGGGAGAACATGCAAACTCCACACAGATATGCCAACTGACCCAGCCAAGGCTCAAACCAGCAATCTACTTGCTGTGAGGTAACAGCGCTACCCACTGCACCACCGTGGTGCATTAGAAGCCTACTGTCTTCAGTGTTCTTGTAAGTGAACTTGTCTACCATTTATTGAACTGCTGGTTTAAATCCCACTTGGAGTGGGTCAGTAGAACCAATCGTGGTGCTGTGACCTGTGAGTGAGGCTTAGGGAGGGTAAGTGTAACAGACCATCTATTAAGAGATAAGTAAGCTTCACTCCTTTGGCCTTAGCTTCACTAGATAGATTAGGGTTAGGGTGGGTTACGTTTTGGGGGAGAGTAGTGCCATGTTTTGAATTTTACTGAGGTTTAGGGGGCTTATTGTAACATGCCAGATAGTAAAAAACTGTAAGTAAACCTAATTCTACTGGCCCTAAGAGTATGCAGTTGTTAATAATCATTTTAAATATTAAACCTTAATCCTGAATTTACAGGCAGAGCCATTGAAACCTTATTGGCTTGAGATTTCTGGACTTATTGACCTAAATGGATTTTTTTCCAGTAAAAAAACAAACAAACTAAAAAAACAGCTTGTTATGCTGCTTGATCTAGCAAACTCTTTTTTTAATAGTTTGATCGTTTATTGCAGTTTGCTACATTTGTCATGTATGGCCATACACCCTAAGCGTTTCACAGTCATGAGGGGGAAGGAAAAGGGTCTCTCCATACTACCACCAGTGTGTAATATTCACTTGGATGATGCGACAGCAGCCTTAGGAACAATAGCGAATATTATGGAAGCATATGAGTAGCATAATTCATTTTTAAATGTAATATGCAAAGTGGCAATGCAATATGTTAAATGGCAATGCATTTCTGTATTTCTATTTGCATTTTCTAAGACCTATGTGCAATGTTTGGTGCAGAATGCAAATGAAAATTCAATTAAATCATTTGAATTTCTCATTTCAAGCACAGTTTTAATATGTAAATCGTATCCACATTTTAATGCTTTATAAGTAGCAAAATTAAATTGAAAATGCAATACACAAACTGAATTTGATGTGTATAACGAACAAGCAGAAACTGTAGCAAAATGATCATTTAAATGATATCTGTCCTAAATGCATTTACATTCACATTTAGGAAATGCAGGATTACATTTTCAGCATAACACAGTGGGATGTTTGTAGCAAAATTCAATTTGAAATGTAATACACAAAACAATAATGCAATATGTTAAATGGCAATGTATTTTTAATGTATTCCAAGGCCTATGTGAAATGTTTGCAGCAAAATGAAAATGAAAAAAAAAAAATGTGAAATGGAAAATGCATTCCGGCTGGCCACGCCCACATACGGCTGCCGTTGCTGCAAGGCGGAGCTGCAGCGAGGACTATTTGGGACATTTGGCAGCATAAACATGGCAAATCTGTTTCTCAGCTGCTTCGTAAAACTGCACAAACCCTTAAATGGGAAATACGTTAGAAAACCAATGGCTCTCCTAGCTCAGTAAAGTAATTCTAATCGACAAAGTTTAAGGCATAAATGTTCTGCAGGGCTTTGAAATCAGCAAATGTAATATTTACCACTTCCACTCTCAGTTAAATGACACTGTGACATTGTGTACATACAGAATTGAAGGTCGTTTGTTGCTGACAACAAAGAGGTTTTTACCAGTTACACAAAATGGAGGCATGTAAAAGGTGGGTAAAATATTCATTTTGACTATGCCTGGCATATGCAGTTAAAATATTTCAGTATCATTTGCAATGACACTGCTTGTTTTGAAGCAAGGAAATTGAAACTTCAGCTGGACCATGATTTCAACATTTAATCTGATCAACATCTGGTTTTTATCTGAGGTAAAAATTTTAATTTATAAGTCAGTGAAAATAATATTAATTAATTGTTTTGTGGTGTGTTTTTTTTTTAACTGTTTGCAGGGTACCAACATGCTACAAACGAGAATTTTCCCTACAAATTCTATGCACAACTGGACCGCACCTATTTCGTTTGATGACAATTTTAAGGCAAACAGCATTCAATACTTGCAAGACAGCAGATACCCTGGCTCATCTTTTGAAAGTGGATGATGAGCAGGTATATTTGGGGTCATGTGTTAAAGTATTTATTAAAATATAAGTAGATTTTTATTTTTTCTTGATTTTCATCTTTGCAGGAACTGCATGATGTCAGCTCATAACAGACTACTGTTATCACAGGTCTTTCGGTCTTGCTGCGTGAGCGTGACCTGGGATTCTTTTAGACTATCCTGGTAAGTGTTTATTCATTGTGTTTTTTTTTTTTTTTACAATTGATGAATCATGTAATATTGGTTCAGTCATATTGATGATGTCCTAACATTAATATCTTTGAATTATATTTTTAGATTAATAATGCTGAAGTGCTGACTGAGGATGCTCTATTGGCCCTGCATTCACTGAGGGTCTCTGTTGTTCTGGAGAATAAATTGGACACCACCCACAGCACACTTCCAGGCCTTTCCTGTCTTGTTTGGAATGATGTATGCTCTTCACATATAATAAAGGACTTTGCAAAAACTTTAAATTTGTGCAAATTTTTGCTTGGCATCGATGACAGAAAATAGAAAGACTCATAGCATGCAAACCTTAAAGAATAAATTGATGTAAAGCTTCTTTTTTCACTCAATAAAGGCTGTTACTGGGGTAGTAACTTCAAAACATGTATGTATCTTTAATTGGTAAGGGTGCATTTTAGTATAAATAGGGATAGTTTGCCAAAAAAATCAAATTCTGTCATTTACTCACTCTTCACTTGTTCAAAACCTGTTTTAATTTCTTGCTTTTGTTGAACACAAAAGTTATTTTGTCAGTGGTTACAGGTTTCCAGCTTTTTTCACAATAATATTTTTAGTGTTCAAAAGAAGAAAGAAACTCAAACTGCTTTGGTATAAGTGAAGAGTGGGTGAATATTCTGTCATTTAGTATTGGCTGAACTATGAATAAATTCATATATAGTTTTATTTTAAATCTCTTACTGTCTAATTGTTAAGAAGCAACATCGAAATTACTGTTGGACATTTAATGTTTAAAAATAAATGGCCAAAATGGGCATTTAAAATTACAGATATATTTTGATAAATTTATGTGGTTTACAGATAGAAATTATGGCTAATTTCATTTGTGAAACTCAATATGGAGATGTTATTTTTTAAAATGCTATCAAAATGTATGAGCTGGGTGACTATTTAAAGTCGGGATAAATAAAAAATAAGTTAATTGCTATTAAAATTTATGAACTGGGTGACTTAAGTATTTCAAGTTGGGAGAAATTAAAACAATTAAGTTAATTGCTATTAAAATGTATAAGCTGGGTGACTTAAGTATTTAAAGTTGGGAGAAATTAAAACAATTAAGTTAATTGCTATTAAAATGTAAGTTAGGAGAAATTAAAACAATTAAGTTAATTGCTATTAAAATGTATGAGCTGGGTAACTTGGGTATTTTAAGTTAGTAGAAGTATCTTGCATGAGTGCAACAAACTCAAAACTTGATGTTTCTGTTTACTTAAAATAGAAAAAATCATAACTTAAAAAAATTGACGTAACTGATTACCTCAATTTTTTTGAGTTTAGCCAACTTGTTCGGGATTACAGTGCAATGAAATGCTCTCAAGTATCTGACATGCCCCTCCCCCTTCAACACGCTTCTCATTTGCTTTTCACTTGATGCGCTTAGGCTCAATCACTCTCACTGGCAGAGCGGTGGTAAAACAAACACTATTGGCTGTTTTTAAAAAGGGGAGGAGCAACTCTATGTCTCACCCTCTTTCGGTTGAGATTACATCAAACATTAAATTAAAATGCATATTTTAAAGCACTTCACGAAGCTTCCAAAAGTGTGTTTTCACAGTAACACCATAGCAGATCTATTTTTGTTTCCCCTTTCAATGAAGAGTCCTTCAAAGAATCTTGTGTAAAGAACATTTTAAACATTTAAATAACCTTTTCCCACTATGAACAACCTTTTGCAGAATGGAAAAGTTTCTTTGTTTTTTTAAAGGTTTCTCGAGGATCCGTCAATGCCAATAAGTGAAGTTTAACAAACTAATTTCGAGAGGAGCACGTGATAGGATTGACCACAGGTGATTACAATCACTAATAACTTACTAGCCTATCGGATCATTCCAAATTTAACATAAATATCCAGCCTAAACTTCCTTCCCCCCCCACCCATCCCTTCTCCATCCTCCTCAATTCTAGTTCGGGCGAAACGGCGGCTCAGTGGCTATCACTGTTGTCTCACAGCAAGGGGTCGGCGGTTCATGTTAATTGAGCCAATCGACAACTCTGTGTGGAGTTTGCTTGTTCTCCCCGTGTTCGCGTGGGTTTTCCCCGGGTTCTCCGGTTTCCTCCCACATCCAAAAAACAAGCAACAAACCAAAAGTCACAAGCACCTACCATGCACAACGAGCATACACGACAATCCATTTCCTGGGATGTTATCGAGAACTACCTGATCTCGTATCCCTCATAATGCTTATTGACCAGGCGGGAGCCTTGGGCTCATCTATCTCCGAGCTCAGGGTTCTCTCCCGGGACAGCATGCCAAACTTGCTAAAACAGTCAAGCATTATCAAAGTGCGAACTCTTGAAACAAGCTTTTTTTTTAAGATAATGATTGTAGTGTATGTCATTGACACTTAAACTAGTCTCTCTACGTTTTCAAACCAGATCTTAATGCTGCATTCACACCAGATGCAGAAGACGCATCAAGCGCGAGTGATTTACATGTTAAGTCAATGCAAAGGCGCAAATAGGTGTCCTGCGGCGCGTTACGCGCAAATGGCGAATTGAGCGTTTTGTGCGTTTGACGCGCTTAACGTGCAATTCGCATGAAACGCTCTAGTTGGAAAATCTGAACTTCAGCGGACATTCGCGCCGCGTTATCCAATCAGGATGCTCCTGTGGGGGTGTGATTATGATGTAGTGCCTGTTGTTGGTGTCTCAGGGGAAAATCCTCCTGCAGACACCGACAACAGTTCATCACACTGGGCTTGGCTCAGTCAGAAGCACCGCTGAAAGCTTCTATCATCCAGGTTCAGTTTCTGGAGGAGTTTATGAGCTCACAGAGCTGAGTGCACCTCTGAAATAATCTAGTGGACTCAGATACAGCTCCAAACGAATTAACGCTGTTTATCAGTTTTTGTACGCGTGAATGAAGCGAGTAAACTCAAATGTTCACACGTCTATTTACGCACGTATTTGCCGCGCTTGCTGCGTCTGGTGTGAATACAGCATTACAGTTAAGGGGGGGACATAAACAACATCTCAGAAGGTTAGACGCTCAAAGTTAAATGCAAAGGGAGACATTTACTTTTACAGAGACTTTTACAGAGTTAGCATAGCAAAGGCTACAGCGAACAAAGTTTGGGGACTACAAAAAAACAGAAAGCTAGAAATGGCGTCCAAACGCTGCTATTTCCACAGAAATTTTTAGGCTTCCAAAGGACTTGACATAACGATTTTTTACAAATTAAGCATGAGCACACATTACTTTGCATCTTATAAACAAAACCAAGCCTTAAAAATACATTTTGGACCACCTCTTTAAGCACTTCCTTTATAGGCGGTGGAGAAATGTTGTGTTCTCACGTACAGTTGTGCCACAGTTCGGAACTATGATTCAGATCAACCCAACACAAAACTCATCCTTCATTGTGCAACTTTTTTTATGCCGTAAGCCAGGAAATCCTGGCTTGGCGTGCCGGTTTGGCTACCAGTCTATTGTCTAACCCTGGCTTCAGAGACTCCATTGAAGTTCTCCACCCAGCTGTAAAATTGGGTAGAGATGGAACCCCCTCTAAAAACACGATATCGCCCCACGGCCGAGTTAGAGCGAGCCGAAGGTGTAAGCTTTAGGAGGGCAAACATGTCGTATTCACTTCCTGCCTCTTCCTCCTCAGGACTCCAGTTTCCTGCCTGGAGCTATTGAGTTTCATGGTGCATTTCCACACATGGGACGTATGTATGCATTCTGCAACATTAGGGAAGAGCAGATTAGCATAACAACCCCTTAAGGAGATGTTTCCTCGGGAAGTGATTTGCTGTATAATTGTTACTGACCCAAAGCAAAAAACAGACCAAAAAAATAAATAAATAAAAATCTCCAGGAAAATGTAAGTGCCTGAAATGATCAGTGAGCACAGCTTTTCTAGAATAAAAAAGCAGAAGAATTTGGGGTTTGGATGAGAATACAATGTTGTTGCCAATGGTTTCTGTGGACAAACCAAAATATGCCTGACCACAGATCTGAGCGATCGATGTCCAGATATTTTGTGGGAACTTTGTTGTTCCTTAAAATCGACAAGAAACAGTTTCTTTCAGAATTATGTTATCTGGTTTTGTTCTCTCTGTTACACATTTGCATTGTTCGAGGTCAAAAGATGCTTCTTGCAACATCTTGCAGACTATCTATCTACATCTTGCACATTTGCTTTACCCAGAATGCTTTTAGTTTTAGTAGTTATGGAATACATAGTACATTACTAATACAGATTAATACTTTGTTGATTCAACAAAGTACTAGAAATATTCCTGAGAGATTTTGATCCATATTGACATGATAGCATCACACAGTTGCTGCAGATTTGTCGGGGCCTAAATCCATGATGCAAATATCCACAAGATCACCACATCCCAAAGGTGCCCTATTGGATTGAGATCTGGTGACCGTGGAGGCCACATAAATACAGTGAACTCATTGTCATGTTCAAGAAACCAGTCTGAGATTATTCGCGCTGTATGACATGGAGCCTTATCCTGCTGGAAGCAGCCATCAGAAGATGGGTACACTCTAGTCATAAAGGGATGGACATGGTCAGCAACAGTACTAAGGTAGGCTGTGGGGTTCACACAATGCATAATTGGTACTAATGGGCCCAAAGTGTGCCAAGAAAATATGCCCCACACGATTACACCACCACCAGCAGCCTGAACTGTTCATATAAGGCAGGATGGATCCATGCTTTCATGTTGTTGATGCCTAATTCTGACCCTACCATTCGAATGTCACTGCAGAAATCAAGACTCTTTAGACCAGGCAACGTTTTTCCATTCTTATATTGTCTAATTTTGGTGGGCCTGTGTGAATTGTAGCCCCAGTTTCCTGTTCCTGTTCAATGAGTGGCACCCAGTGTGGTCTTCTGCTGCTGTAGCCCATCCGTCTCAGGTTTGACCTGTTATGGGTTCAGAGATGCTCTTTTGCATGCCTCTGTTGTAACGAGTGGTTATTTGAGTTACTGTTGCCTTTCTATCAGCTCGAACCAGTCTGGACTTCTGACCTCTGGCATCAATAAGTCATTTGCTCCTACAGAACTTCAGGTCACTGGATATTTTCTCTTTTTCTGACCATTCTCTGTAAACCCTAGAGATGGTTGTATGTGAAAATCCCAGTAGATCCGCAGTTTCTGAAATACTCAGACCAGCCCGTCTGGCACAAACAACCATGGAAAGTTCAATGTCACTTAAATCATCTTTCTTCCCTATTCTGATGCTCAGTTTGAACTGCAGCAGATCGTCTTGACCATATCTAAATGCATTAGGTTGCTACCAGATGATTGGCTGATTAGAATCTTGCGTTAATAAACAGTTGGACAGGTCAGGTGTACCTAATAAAGTGACCAGTGAATCTAGATTAATACAATGTTACATATGACATATGGTTTACAGCTTTTATACCAAAATAAATATTTATGCAGGTTTTTATTATTACATATACACTGTAATGATTAGAGCCATGGAGTATAAACTATTAGTATCATACATTTTGTCACGATCAGCAGCGAACTAATATCCAGCGATCGCTGGTACACACAAACTTATCACAGAAGAACTAGAAATCCGCCTGTTTATGGACTACATCTTCACTCATGCAACACACACCTGCTCCAAGTCACCACTGATTGCACACACATTACCTGAGGATTGTCAAGGACTGATTACACACACTATTTAAACCACACAGAAACACTCACTGTTGCTGAGTCTTGTCTACTGTTTAGTGGCACTACAACACGTTTTCCTTTGTCTGGCTTTTCCATGTTTTAGATCCCTGCCTTGTATGTTTATATATTCCTGTCTGCTGCCTGCCTCTGACCATCTGCCTGCCCACTGACTACAATTCTGGACTGTCTGTATACATCTGTTTGCACCTGTTGACCATTGCTTTCCTGACCTTTCCTGGCATTTGGATCCGTACCTCTGTTGTCATTGTCACTCCCCGTTTAATAAACTGTTACACATTTATTAAATAATAATAACAAAAATATGTAAATATGAACTAAAATAAAAACAAACATCACAATTCATTCAAAATTTTTATAATAAAACTGATTTATCTTTATCTTTCAAAATTAATAAAAACTACCACTGTCTAATTTTAAAATTTTCGTAGTATTTATCTTTTAACAATCTGCAAACAAATATGCATTTTAAATGAAAAAATGAAATAAATAAAAATGAAAAAACCTAAAGATAAATGCTATATTTAAAAGTTCATTTTTTAATTACTATTTTAAAATAATAATATAATTATTTTAAATCATTAGCTTAATTATTATCCATTCATTCATTTTCTTTTCGGCTTAGTCCCTTTATTAATCTGAGGTTGCCAGAACGGAATGAACCGCCAACTCATCTAGCATATGTTTTACACAGCGGATGCCCTTCTAGCTGCAACCCATCAGTGGGAAACATCCATACACACTCATTCACACACAAACACTATGGACAATTTAACTTACCCAACTGACCTATACCATGTTTTTGGACTTGTGGGGGAAAGCGGAGCAACCGGAGAAAACCCATGTGGACACAGGGAAAACATGCAAACTCCACACAGAAATGAAAACTGACCCAGCTAAGGCTCGAACCAGTGACCTGTGAGGCGGTTGAGCTACCCACTGTGCCACTTGATTTGTTTATCTATCAGTTCTTACATTTTATCTACAATTTAACATATTAAAACTATTTTAGTTTACCAAAATTGAAGCTGAAATCCTGATTGTAAAACATCCATGGACAAGTTTTGCAATCGTTCTGCTTATCAGATGGGCTGCATGCATTAAAGCACATGAGCATCCAGCACAGTTCACATTGGGGTATGTGAATTTCATGAAAGTCACTGTGCTCTTGGTTCTAATAGTTTTGCTTTGGTTGCTGGAGGTCAGATGAACGGTCAGGTCAAAGAGCTCACTTTACTGTCTTACTTCAGACACAAAGCACACAGTGACAAACAGAGAGAGTTGACCTGCCGATGAGGCTTCAAAACAACAGCTGTGCTTGAGGAGGTCCATGATCACACTGGAGGAAACCTGCTGTTTCTCACTGACACTGACTACACTCATTTACTGTGTCTGTCTTTCTGTCTGTCTGTCTATCTGCCTTTCTATCTGCTTGTTTGTCTGTTTCTGTCCTTTCTATCTGCTTTATATCTATCTATCTATCTATCTATCTATCTATCTATCTATCTATCTATCTATCTATCTATCTATCTATCTATCTATCTATCTATCTGTCTATCTGTCTATCTGTCTGTCTGTGTTAATCTGTCTGCCTTTTTGTCTATCTATCTATCTATCTATCTATCTATCTATCTATCTATCTATCTATCTATCTATCTATCTATCTATCTGTCTGTCTGTCTGTCTGTCTGTCTGTCTGTCTGTCTGTCTGTCTATTGATATGTCAATCTGTCTTATGTTTGCCTTTCTATCTGTCTGTCTGTCTTGCTATTTGTCTGTCCTTTTTGTCTATCTACCTCTCTGCCTGCCTGCCTGTCTGTCTATCTGTCTGTCTGTCTATTGATATATCGATCTGTCTGTCTGTCTGCCTGCCTGCCTTTCTATCAATCTGTCACTCCGTCTATCTATTTGCGTTTCTGGCTATCTGTCTGTCTGTTTGCCTTGCTATCTATATCTATCTGTCTGGCTTTCAATTTGTTTTTCAGATTCAAAAAAAAAAAAAAAAAAATTAAGCTTGAAAAAATAAAAATTGTAGGATATAAACTGAATCAACAAAAAAGTAAAGTGAGCAACGTTTTAAATAGATTTTTTATTGCATTTATATATTTTTTAAAAGTTATTGTAAAATATTGTTAGCTCCGGTTAGCTATTTTGAGCTGTGCACTTTTCCTGCCACAAAGAGAGAGAGAGAGAGTCAGAGAAAGAGAGAGAGAGAGCTGCAGTTGAAGTTTAAAGATGTTTTCAGCTGTCACTGCAGACTCCATAAGTGCTTCTTTGTCTTCTCGCGCTGTGAATGGGTCGTTTTGAGCCTCCCTGCGGCTCAGTTCAGAAACGTGAGGTCACCGCTTTGCCCACCTGAATCAAGGCCCTTTGTTAAGCCAGGAGAGCCAGAAACACTGACGGAGACCTGCAACTGGATCTCCAAGCTGCTCTGGCTTCAGCTCCATGCCACTGTTTTCTCTGTCAACAGAGCACTTGAGAGAGTGAAGGGCCAAAGTACTTTTGGTCTTATGGTGATATGCGATTGCAAGGACAATTTAATCCTCCACGGCCTCTTGCCCCGGGACATTTACGGCTGCTGCGCTCCTTTGAGAGGCTAAATGAATGTTCGGATTCACAGCTGTGCGAGAGCTCAAACCAAACCAATGACATAAATCTGTCCTTGAGTGTGTTTTATCTCCGATTTGAATTAAAATGGTTTTCCAAACATAATTCATATTTTTTGGTCAATTTCCTGAAAATGTACTCACCCTTTCTTTCTTTCTTTCTTTCTTTCTTTCTTTCTTTCTTTCTTTCTTTCTTCAGTTGTAAAGAAATTAGTTTTTCTCAGTTGCTTTAGTACGTTTTTCAGATCAGAATTGAAATTCTCAAAACTGCCTGTTCAATTCACATCAGTAGCTATGTTTCCATCCAGCTATTTTTATTCGCATTTTGGATATGCGCATAAAGAAACGGTTGATGGAAACGCTGTGATGCGCATAAATTTTGAAAATGCGCACAAAAAATGTATGTGCATAACTGAGTAGGATAACCTTTTATTCGATAAGATGCGCATAAACTGCGATGCAAACGCTAATCCTGCATAAATTCCAGTATGCGCAATAAATAAAGGTCATGTGATTTTATTATAAGAGATCATGTGATGATAAAAATGTGATGTGTGTAAATGGTCAAACCAGCAGTCTGAGCACATCGTAAAACATCTGAAATGTTGTTTTGGTCATTCTAAAACACCTTACCGTTTAGGTAGTTGTGTTATTATATTATTAATGACCTCCAGAATCAAGAGCGTCTGTGCTCTGCGTCTTAAGGCCGTGCACACTGAGAAGGTTTTTGCTCGCATTTTCCGTCGTCGTTTAACACCTCGTGACTAAATAAAGGGCGCCAATGTGATTGTTCACACCAACGCACAAAACGGCATGCGTAAAAGCGTCATTTAAAAAAAAAAGCCTCATACTTGTTTTTTTTTGTTTTGGCGCACCGCATCAAAACCTTCTCCACCAATCAGATTGGCACTTTTGTTCAAGTGTACAGAGCCGCTGAAGTTACAGTAAACACCCCTTAGAGGCACTCAAGCGCAAAACTGTCAATGCGAGCACACATTGAAGAAGATGCCCAGAGGCGATATGAAGGAGCTGCTTATTACACTGGTGAACAATAATCATTTCTTCATCGCTAGAGCTGCTATATGAACCATCTATGCTTTGCCGATTGCCAACAACAAGCGTGTCAACTTTCTCTTTTCTTCCTCTGTGTAACAAGCGGGTGTCAGAAGCTTGACGCCACCCTGTGCGCCATCTAACGTCAAGGAGTGATTTTGCAAACTCTTCTGCTCGACGCCAGAGAAAATCGCTTAGGCTTGAATGCAGAAAAACAACTCGAAAAACGCTGACGATGAACGCAAACGAAAAGCGCCCCAGTGTGTACGAGCCTTTACACCTTCAAACGCCACCACGCTTTCACTGTGTGTCAGGATTATTATTGTAAAGTGTTACCAGAGATTGTTCTATGTTCATATTTCTGTTTTTGTTTTGCTTTTTCTTTGTGGTATGCTGTGCTGTCTTTTCCTTTCTGTATCACAATGACATGATCTGTCAACAAGTTACAATACAAACAGCAAAAAAATAAATAGAAAAAAGCCACAGCTTACATCAGAACAGCCCTACAGAGTACACAGTTATATTGACAACATGACTAAGTAATTTGACAGCCTTATGCAGACACAATGACACAAGGACTTGTCTTTCTGACGGCACCGACAAGTTCATTGACACAGAAATATGTGAATATGTTCATTGACACAGAAATCGCATCCCAGAGCTAGTGCCAGATGAGTTTTTGGGGAAAAGGTACTTTTCTTTTTCAAGGAAACTTCTGATTATTTCAGTAGGCAATGCCAGGTTCACATTGCGCATTACTGACACATTTTGTGAAATCCCAAATGACAGAAATAGGAGGCAAATCGGTGCTTGCTAACATTAGCAACAATCATGACTCACATAGCAAAATATCTCTGGCCCACACAATTAGCTTTTGCATGGCCCACATGCCGCAGTGAATTATGGTACATGACTGGACCAAGTGTGGCTTCTAGACAAGGGCCAAAAATGGACCATATCTGGGCCAAGACTCTGGGCCAGATATGTTGGTTTGTCACGACTGCATTGAAATTGATAAACCCATAAATCATTGCGCTTTAAGCATGCTATGGGCGTGCTTTTTCTCGAAGTGACCTGATTGGTAGAATATTTTTCTTTATTGGAAAATAATACAAATGTATTTTAAATACTAGGCAAAACTTGCATGACCCACATATCAATTATTAACATCTCGGCCAAATATTACATTTTACATCTGGCTCAAAAGTATTGTGTTTATGCCAAATCTGGGCCAGAATTCTTTGCTACCTGGGATTTAGAATTTTCAAAAATGTAATATGAGGCTATTTCAACACTAATTTGACATACTAACTAAATACAACACTAATTTTTGTCTTCCACAGAAGCCTTTCTGTCATCCACAGTGCTAACCACTGAGCCTCCGTGCCACCCCTTGTTCGGAAACTTAGGGTGCACTCACACTAGGCTATCTCGGTTCAGTTGGCCAAAACGTGATTGGTTGGACTTTGGTGCAGTACGCTTGTAGTGTGAGTGCAAAGCGTGCTTGAGCATGAAACTGAAGACACTGAGGTACTGTTAAATGCACTGTTTCATGTGGATTTATAAATCATTCTTACTTTTCAATGAATGCAAACAGTCAGTTTGTTAAAGATACAATGTCAGCTGCACCTTCAGCAAACCTCTTAATCCATGCAGTGCGATGACTTTTATGATAATTTATGAGCATCAAAAATGGTGGATTTGTTCGGCAAAATATTTGACACTGTGTGTCACTGGATCCCTAACGACTAAAAATAATACAAAAATATATAACTAAAGCAATCTCCACTGTGCTGAGTGAGAGCGCTTCTTTTCTGTTAAACTGAACAGTCGCATCATTGATGATGCAAGCATGCTCCCGCTCAGAGGGTAAAATGCAGTGTCAGTACAAGCCCTCTGGGGAGAGGGGACAAACATGCTTCGGCACGGTTCAAGACAACTGTGAGTACGCCCTTTCTATATTAAACTGAAACGCAGCACTTCCATTGACAACAACAAAAACTGCTCAGCTGGAGAAAAAAAATGCTTTGGTGGAAACATGCCCGTAATCAGGTAACAGAATTTACTGTATCGTTTTTGTTGAATTTTTTATCATTAAAGTAATGGCCATTTGTTATTTGTTTGCTATATGAATCACCAATGACCACAGTTTCAGCTAAAAATCTACTTTTATGCTTATCTGATAAAAAGTCATCTAGATCTTAGATGGCCTGAAGGTAAGTAAATTAACAGCAATTTTTCTCCTTTTTGTGAACTATGCCTGTAATCCAAATCCTCTAAAGGATAGTTAGTCTGCATTATTTAGGGCAACTAGAGCCGGGAACGCTTCCAAAAAGACATTATAGTTTGAACGCCATCTGTGCTTATGTTAGTCTGTTTTTATTATTCCCAAAGTTTCCATAATCCTGGACCAGGCTGTATTCTGAGCAGCTGCTGTGGTGGTCATGGAGGAGTGAAAAGCATGAGACTGATTCCTGTAAGACCCCAGTGACAGACGAGTCTTTGCATTGATGCTGAAGGGCCAGCCTGTACACCAGCCGGTGACCTCTCCCACCTGCAGCTTCTCCACGATGGACGTCCAGCGTTCTCCAGCCTCCTAGACTGCAGCTCTGCACAAGACATTTGGCCATAGGAGAAATGGTCATGCCTAACTGAACCTGGTTTCTCTTGAGTTTTTTTTCCTTCACATTCGTCAATTAGTGAAGTTTGTTCCTTGACACTGTCGCCACTGGCTTGCATGGTTCGGGACTTGTGGAGTTGCGCATCGATGGATTTGCTTTTCAGTGTTTGGAGTGTTTCAGCAGTGAAAATTAAACCACACTGAACTGAACTAAATTGAACCTAAACTCTGAAAACTGGACTGACACTGTTTCAATTTACTATAATTGTCTATGTGAAGTTGATTTGACACAATCTACATTGTAAAAGCCCTATAGAAATAAAGATGAATTTAATTGAATTGTAATGTTGTTTTCTTGTTGACTTTGGCCAGATTTTTTTCATTGCTCTCTTTGAGCTGCAAAATATCAGCATTTAATTACTCTAATGAAAGTTACAAATCAGTGCTTGTCTTCTTCCAGGAACATTTCACAATGCTGTTTTCCCTGTGAATGCCGTCTTTAAATGAGGATTTCCTCGAATGTTTCGAATAGGCCTCAAACCCGATTGAATTACTGAGTTTATGTTACATTAGCTCTTGGTGGGTTCCAACTGCCCGTCTCCAAACAGAATAGATGTTTTTGGTCTCAGCTGAGAAAGATTTTATGTTTGCAAATTAAATGCCTTTGATTTTGGAGATTTATTGGACGTTTATTGTGGTGGATTGTCTGTGGAATACACAGGCAATGTAAGCCATACAACACTACAAAACAGCTCTCAGTCTAATGGGACACCGAACAACAGAGAAACTTTATTGAGGATTTATGACACTTGGGAAAAACTCAGCACAAGTGAACCAGTGAATCAAGGGGGACACTTTTAGTGCCAGCATAAAAACAAACTCTTAACACCAGTGCTGAGAACGGAGTAAAATGCTGATTTATTCCTGACAGTTACGTTGTTGTGGGGGTATGTAAGCCTTTAAAACATTCAGAACATTTTAGAGGATTTTTGGTCTTTCAGAAGAGTAGAAATTGACAATTTAACTCATTATTTAAAACTGTGGTTCATGTAAGTGATCGTGTATTAATGTCTCATGTACATGTTTTATTCAAAAACATGGTAATAATGAAGGAATGAAGAAGCAAACACTTTTGTTTTACGTTTAATATTTATATTTTGAAAATCTAACTACAAATTG
>CAIGQQ010028862.1:18326-75129 GCA_903798035.1 Danio albolineatus | reverse complement strand
CTAAACCAGTGTTTCTCAACCACATTCCTGGAGGATCACCAACACTGCATGTTTTGAATGTCTCCTTTGTCTTTCAGTCTCTGTTAATGAGCTGATGATCTGAATCAGGTGTGTTTGGTTAAGTAGACACAGAAAATGTGCAGAGCTGGTGGTCCTCTAGGAATGTGGTTGAGAAACATTGTCCTTAACAAATAACTATTAATAAATTTTAACAAAAAAAGTACAAGGTAAAAAAAGTAACCGAGGCTGGGATAACTGGTACCAGATCTATTTTCACTTCTCAGACACGCACATGAAAATACACTATAGTCATTTATAGTAAATATTATAGTGTTTTGTTTTTTTTTGTTTGTTTTTTAACCTCATTGACACCTCCAATATACATAGTGATGTTGCACAGCAAAAATGTTGCAAGAATTGTATGGGTGATGATATTATATTACTAAAAAATATTGAGGTCATGTCCATGTGTTGTACAAGAAGTCGAAATATTGATTATTGTGACAGGCCTAGCTTTCCTTATTCAATAGCAATATAATCTCTTTTTTCTTCTTAATTAAACATTTGACTTTAAATATTTTTTATGATTGTATTTCTTTTATATAGGTTACAATTTATTCATTTGTTTATTTTATTTGTTTGTTTTATTTGTTATTTATTTTTATTTAGTTTTCTTTAAATTTTTCTGGAAGTCAAATAACCAACAGATCACTAAAGACCTCTAGTCTTCCTTTAAAATATGTTGATATTTAATACCTTATTTTTTTATTATTTTTTTTATACTTATACATTTTATTTACTTCTTACTTAGAAGCCATGCTTTCTTTTATTCAATAGCACTTTTTTTTTTAATTGTATTTTATGTATATATTTTAATTGCAGTATGTGACTTCCTATTTAATTCGTATTTCTAAACCATCGGTGTACCAGAGAACGTATTTCCTTTGTAATCTATCAAGTTGTTTTACACTGTAAAAAGTTATTATTTGCTTTGCTTAAAGTGAGTTAAGCCATTGCCTTAAAAGCAACAAGTTGACTTTACTTAAAGTAAGTAAACTCATTGTAACTTATAATTATGCACATACTTCCTTTGCTTTAAGGTGCTGTATGTAAGTTTTTGACTCTTCTAAAGCATAAAAATACCATATGTTTGCAGTTATTAAAGAAATATGCCAAGTAAACATTCTTGTTTATCTGAAAAACAAGTTAGATATTCTGCTTTGAAAATGTCCCTTATGTGCCGGAACAGTTGTCTTTGTTTTGGTCCCTTTAACATTGGTTCCTATGTGTTCCAACAACACGATTCATGACGAGATACGCGGTGATAACAGCCAAATTGCTTTGCACCAAACGAAACACGAAAGAAATTTAAATAAAGACATTCAGAAGCATAGAATAGTGTACTTACTGCACTCTAACGAAATGGTAAGGGTTATAATCTAATTAATACATATTAAACCTCTTTAACATTATTGAAAGTACATGCTAAATCACTGATAGTGAGTCACAGTTCTAAAGATAAGTTTCAAATGTTTTATTATATTCAATAAAACATAAATATAACACATATTTATATATTATATATTTATTGTATTATATTCAAGATCTGAGGTGAACTATCTGCTGCTGCTTTCAGTAGGATAGCAATAAATGGCATTCAAACTTAAGCATTTAACACTGAATAAAGCACATGACGTCTACCTGATTGTCCTGTTGTTAAGCTGCAAGAAATAGAAGCAGTTTCTAAATTTTCAGGTGTTGGTTAGGACAAAAACTATATGGAAGAATATGGAAAATATTCTTTCTATCGCATGCCATTTACTTTTATTTAGAACATGACTTAAATCAGCCTTTAGGCTCGATAGACAGTAAAGTAAACTGATTATTTTAAAAGCAACAGGTTTACTCACTCATTTTAAGTAAATGTAATTAATCTTTTTTACAGTGCATGTTAAAAAGTCTTGAACACATTCACTATATAAATAAATAAATGTATGCTTTAGTGACTAGCAGAGAGTGTAGCGATCACATTCACAGTCTTCACTTTCTCCTGTATGCACTGGTATCCTTGAGCTGCTAATTGGAAATGATTTCTTTTTGTTCCCCGTCATCCTGCAGTTCTTAAGAGAGGACCTGAACTATCATGACCCCAAAGGCAAGCACAACACTTTCCACGGAGATGATCAGTTCATCAGTGTGGAAGACCTGTGGAACGCCTGGAAGAGTTCAGAAGGTGAGCAAATAAGTCATTCGCTTGATCTGTAGGTCATACTGTCTCACATGTGATGTTTAATGTGTTGTACATATTTTCATGACTTTTCAACATCAGAGTCAGATTTGTTTTTTGTATAGACTTTACAGTTCACCTCAAAATACACAGCCAGCTCAAATCAGGCAGAACAATGGGTATACTCATGTATATATTGTAATAAATGTGCCATATGATTTTCTTTCTGAAGGCGGACATATATGTATAACATTAAACTGTAAATATGTTACTACAATATAAAAACAAAACGTATGATCAATTAGTCATAAATAACTTATTAAAGGAAGGTAATCATGTTCTAACTTAATTTTAGAAGTTATGCAAGCTGTTTTAAGTCAGTTTAGCATAACATAAGTTTATTTGACTCATAAGGTTAATTTGATTCAAAAAAATATATATTATACTGTTAAATATTGGGTTGCAATGGAATAATAAAAATAATTCTTGTTTTTTTCGAATTGTACACCAACAAATGCTGGGTTGTTTTAAGCCAATGTTGAGTTAAATATAGAGAGCCAACTATTGGGTTAAAAGATATAATTTAAATAAAATTATTATCATTAATCATGTATAAAAAAGGGTGGCAGAGTGGGTAGTGATGTCACCTCACTGCAAGAAGGCCGCTGGTTCGAGCTTCGGGTGGGTCAGTTGGCATTTTTGTGTGGAATTTGCATGTTCTCCCCTTGTTGGTGTGGGTTTCCTCCGGATGCTCAGATTTTTTTCCCCCACAGTTCAAAGACATGCGCTATAGGTGAATTAGGTTAGCTAAATTGGCCGTAGTGTATGTATGTAAATGAGAGTGTATGGGTGTTTCCCAGTGATGTGTAGCAGCTGGAAGGGCATCCACTGCGCAAAACATGTGCTGGATAATTTGGCGATTCATTCTGTTGTGATGACCCAGCTTAATAAAGGGACTAAGCCAAAAAAATGGTTGAATGAATAAATAAAAAAATACATAACCCATTGTTTGGTTTGTCCTTATTTGTCCCATCATTGGGTTACAACAACAACCCAGCGTTTTTAGAATATTATAATAATTTATTTACAGAGTTGTTGTTGTTTATTATTATTATTATTATTATTATTATTATTATTATTATTATTATATATCATATTAATATGATGATAAAGACAGAAGAGATTAGCTCAGCCATATACAGCTGTACTGTATAAAGGAAGTTTTTTTTTTTTTTCTTCAGTGCTACATTGCAAAAACTTCTACATGATTACAGTATATCATTATAGTTAACTAAACCGTACAATAAAACCATTTTACTAGAATGGTAATGATATTAAAAAACTAATCTTAAACTTTTCAGTTGCTTTTATTTAAACAAAAATAAAATAGAAACGGCAATATTGTGAAATATTTAATTTCCTCATTTAATACATTTTAAACTGTAATTTACTCCTGTGATTCCAAGCTAGATTTCCAGCATCATTACTCCAGCTGTCACAAGATACTGTTTGACCCGATAAAATCATAATAATAATAATAATAGTTTGTGGTTTTGTAGAACAATATTTTGTTAACAGAAAGTCAATGAGCCTCTTAACAGCATGAGTGTGAACACTTATGGAGTCGCTTTCACAGTTTTCATCACCTCCTTCAAATCCAGATAAACTCCAGACCTGCTCCACAATATTCACAAGTCTTTTGCATTCGCAGCAGTGAACAAGGCCTTGCCAAAACTCATTTCACAATATACAGTGCATTGCTCATGGTTGATTGAGAGCAAAATTGTGTCACAGCTTTGTTAATACTGTAAGTTATGTAATAAGAATATTTGTATAAAGGTTGTACATCACAATATACTGACCGCCAGGTTTCAAAGGGAAGAAAGAGCTTCCCGTATCTGTTGTTGTTAAAGTTAATGGCTGTAACAATTGTGAGAACTCATCAAAAAACATGCAATATTAAATAAAATTCAGCACTAGTCATTCAAAAACTAATTTAGAGACTGCTTTAAATGTACTGGATTTACTGAGCATGTGTTTGATTGAAATGCCAGCATTGGTTTATTCTATAAACCTCCAAACTTAAAAATAGAATTAAAATATTGTAATTTAGAGCAATATTGAGAGCATTCCATTTATAGCTTTCCTTTTCCATTGATTACTTTTTATTTTTTGCGTCTAAAGCCAAATGAATGAAGTCACATGCCGTGTCCCAATTCACAAACTAATCCATCCTAAATGATATTAGAATTAGGCAATAGTAATATAATTAGTATGTCCCAAATCATAGGATGTTAAAATGAGTATTGCGAAGTTATCCAGGTGGTGTACTATTTCTTGTAGAAATTCAATATTCAGATCAGTGCGTACTGTAACTGCTAGTATTGCCCTCAATACAATGTTCTGACGATCTGTGCTACCTCATCAGAATGTGCTACCGGTTGCTCAATCTGTCATATTTCCTTTAAAAAACAGAGTTAGCACATCTTGTCAGATTCAAATGTCTATCAGAATGAACTATCTCCTTAAAGAAGGGTGTAAAAACAGGGGTAGCTCATTTTGTCAGCTTTAAATGTCAATCAGAATAAACTACAACTCTAATAAACAAATTAAATATAAAACAAATGAAATTTTTTTTAAAAACTAAGGCAGTGGTTTACTCTGATAGACATTTGAAGCTGCTACGCCTTTTTCTACTACTAGTAGTAGTTAATTTCGCTAGATATTTGAAGCTGGCAATATGTGCTACCCCTGTTTGTACATCCTTATTTACTGTGGTAGTTCTTTCTGATAGACATTTGAATCTGACAAGATGTGCTAACCCTGTTTTTTTAAAGGAAATATGACAGATTGAGCTACCGATAGCACATTCTGATGAGGTAGCACAGATCGTCAGAACAGCGTTGAATGTGAATTCAATTAGAACTACAAACTACAAACAAGTGTAAACAAACTACAAACATGGCAGAAATGAGACAAACTGTTAAGTGGAGAGGCTTTTATAAAGCTGTTTGAATGATTCTTAATTAATATCTAACCATCTTAAATCTATTTATTTCACACTTTCCTTGTTATAACAACAATGTGAACTTTTATGAATAGATTTTGGGTCATTAACTTCTGAATGCATAATTATGTAAACACATGTCTCCATGGAGGACTCGCAAATGGCAGATTAACTTTTATTCTGCTTCTTCAATATTGTAGGAAATGATAAATGAAAGACATGTGGATGATGTAACTAGATGATAAACAGGGCACATGGTTAAGCAACATAACGGTCACCTAATGTGGAAGTATTATGTCCCAAAGTTTGCATAATCTTCTGTTGCACACTCAAAAGTAAATATTTTTTCTTCACTCTCTATCAAGTACTGTACATATCTTTAACACTTTGTGTAAGTAGGCAAATTGGGATGCAGCGACACTTGGAAATGAGCATTATACGAAAAAAAAATGACATTACGATATTTTGTTTTTCTGCGATTTTTATATATTGCAGTATAAATTCACAAGATGATATAAAGGGCTCCTATTTGACCCCTTTTGCAATATGTAAGATAACTCTATGGTGTTTCCAGAATGTGTCTGTAAATTTCAGCTTAAAATACCCATCAGCAAAGTCTAGGTGTTTTTGTAGCCGGTGCCTTTAAATGCAAATGAGCTGATTCTCCTTGCCCACCGTTACCATGTGCATGCGTGTAATTATTACAACAGATAAATAGCAGTCATTAACAGAGACCGACATGGTATTTTTCACTAATGAGCCTGATTTCTGCTTTATCCAAGCAAGTTTATTTGATGTATTCGTGGTGGCATCTATTCAAGCCTTTCTGAAATGATGAGTCACATACAAATGCTGTCACAAAGTTTACTGTACATATACGAACATTTAAATTTGTGCTGTTTTTGCTCTTGTATAATGTTGCTTCAAGTATATTGTTGTAATGACACAATGTGGCTTTGGTAATTCCAGCAGTAATGAATTTCACAGCAATTGTACTGTCTTTATTTTAAACATGCTCTGTTTTAAAAACATTTCAAACTTGTAAAACTCATTTGTGCAGTGCAGGTGATAACAGAAACCTGGAAAACATCTTTTAATCACAGTTTTCTTTTAAATCCTCCAACTTCAAACATTGACTGCTGTAGTCTTCGTTGTATAATTAAAACAAATTGTTTAATTATATAATTTCATGTGCCTAAATGGTTTAAATTAGCTTGAAGTCTTACACAGCCACAGGTTGTGAACTTTAAATACAGGTCAATTCTTGGCCCATAAAGGTTAAACTTTGCATGTGATGTGATCCGTGATTTCTGGTATTTGTAATCCCAGCTCGACATTGCAGATCCTACTATGTGAATATTGCAGATTTGCCCATTACGATATCAATGCCGAAATAATATAGTGTGCAGCCCTCAAATATTACATTATGGGATGGCATGATTACATCATGCATGTTGTTTGGTTGTTTACTGCACATTTTGACATTTTATCAGCAGATCTGGCCATAAATCCTCCACAGAGTTTGTCTGGTGTTCAGATATTCTCTCCCTCTCCTTAATTTCTCTCTCTCTGGGCTGTTTTATCCTGCATTGCAGCTCTTCCTCAAAGCACAGCTGAAGAGCCAAGGCTATGAAAGCTGATCTGTCCTAGCCAAGCAACACACACAACAGAGATTTGTGCCAGGGTCAGAGGAGAGAGAGATAGATATACCTTTACAGTGTTTTCTTTGGGACCTGGCAATGTTTGCGTTTTTCAAAGGTGGTGTGACAGCTCATATCTCAGATATTTATTCCAGTGTAACATTTTTACTCCAGTAAAATGAATCTGTGTTGTTAGTGGAACATTATTATGCCAGCTGTCAGTCTGCCCGAATGTTTTATTTCTGGTGCTGTTTACCCTTTTCATTCATATTTGAAAGACCGATGTGATTTGGACCATGATCTGGCAGCAGTTTTAGGATTGGTTTCAGATTTGTTTCATCATGGGTGGTTTTGATCACTTGGTGTGACATTCTCCATGATGGCTAATAAATTGCAAACAGCCTCTGATTCTTCTTGTGGATTTTGATGTTGTATTAAAAATGTGACGTTGCTTTTAACACGGTCTGCCTTTTGCTTTTCTCAAATTTGCTTCTGTTGAAGAGATATTTTCTTCAATATGTTCATAAAATGACAAATGTGGCCTTTTATGTTTTGTTGAAACTTGAACAATATGTTATCAGACCTTTATAAAATTAAACAATTATAAATGTTTTACTCAAACCTTGCAAATCCAAAGATTCTGAGAACATTTTTATCATAGATGTATGGATAGGTGGATGGATGGATGGAGGGATGGATAGATGTAAAAAGATAGATGTATAAAGATGGATAGATGGAGAGTTGAATAGATGGAGAAATGGATGGAGAAATGGGTAGATTGTGCGATGGATGTAGAGATGGGTAGATGGATGGATGGATGGATGGATGGATGGATGGATAGATTAATGGGGAGATGGTTGGAGAGAGAGGTGGATGGATGGTGAGATGGATAGATGGAGAGACGAGTAGAGGAATAGATGGAGAGTTGGATAGATGGAGAAATGGATGGTGAGATGTATGGACAGATGGGCAGATGGTGGGATGGAGGGATGGTGAGATGGATAGATGGTGAGGGATGGAGAGATGGGTAGATATTGAGATGAATAGAGAGATGGGTAAATGTGGGATGGATGAAGAGGTAGATGGATGGATGGTGAGATGGAGAGATGAGAGAGATGCAGAGATGAGTAGATAAATAGATGGATATATAGATGGTTGGATAGATGTAGAGATGGGTCGATGGTAAGATGGATGAATGGAGAGATAAGTAGATGGTGAGATGGACGGAGAGATAGTTAGATGGTAAGAAGGGTAGATAGTGAATGGATGGATAGATGGATGGGTGAGGAGACGGATAGATGGAGAGAAGAGAGATAGATGGAGATAGATATATCTATATATAGATGGATAGATGAATAGACCGATGGATGGAGTGAGAATTAAAATTTTAACTAAACTATAATATGTTTAAAAAATCAATTATAAACATTTAACAATCACAAATACTACAGGATTACAAAAAGGTAAAAACACTTTATTCTCAAGTACACAAAACGAGGCACTATTGCAATACCAAATATTAACAAAGCTGTCAAGATCAACTGTGAACTTATAAAAATGAATATCAATCAAGATTCTTTGCTTGTTTCATGTTATGAAGAGCTCAACCACATTTTGTTCTAAAATTTTTCCAATAATTGTTTTCTTACTACTAGTATAGGCCCCTAGTTTAGCTTTTTCCTATGATTTGTAACATTTGGCAATAAAATCTTTTCTTTCTCACATATTTAAAACCAAGAAAAAACACTCCTGTAACGAAAGTTTCATCACATTTTGTAAAAATATTGCTTTATGAAAAAATGTAATGGTTTTAGAGAATTTATTTCTATTTACACACCCAAAATATTAAAAACACACTTTTTCTATGATAAACACAAGACATTAACAACTAGGCTTTGTACAGTATGGTAAATCCTACCTCAACCAATCATTTAAACATCCATTGCAAAGGCCAGAAAGTGTCAAATCATCTATCAATATTGAAGCGTAAATTTGAGCATGAAAGAGAAACTCTTTCAGAATGGTGTATATATTGGCACACTTAGTCACTTCTCTATTCCCAGCAGTCCCCTGATGTAACCATTCGTTTTTTAAAAAAACGTCACGATTCTTACTAAATGAAAAACTCCATTAGGATACTCATTTTAAGTCAAAACCACCCACTTTTGGTCACTCGTGTTCAGCAGCTTGTTTTGATGGATGAATTTTGATGTGTGGTAATGTTATGGTAATGGCAGTTGGCCTGATTCTGCCTTTGTTTCTCTGTTTTCTCAGTGTACAACTGGACGGTGGATGAAGTTGTGAAGTGGCTTATCGACTACGAGTTACCACAATATGTGGAAGCCATCAGGAAGTTGAATTTCAGCGGTACCGCCATGCCTCGGTTAGTAACAGAACACAATAATATGAAGAGAGATCCTTTTACCCTTTATAGTGCACTCTTTTCAAAACGTATTGGGAGAAAATATAGAGTGATATTACAAGACTGAACTTTTATTACTCTATTACTTTTATAACTTTTAATTAAAGTCTTTGAAGTTACCATGGCATAGAAGTTGAGGCTGTTTCATATAATAATAATAATAATAATAATAATAATGTTTTATCTATTTTGGATCTGATTATGCTTTTATTTCTGTGATGCAAACTGAATTTTCAGCATTATTACTCCAATTTTTGGTGTTGTTATTTTACTAGATCATAATAAATTAATATAACTATGCTGATTTGGTACATTTTCACTTATCATCAATGGTTAAATATTTTGCTGCATAATTTTTTTTGTCAACCATGATATTTTTTGTTTTTTTTATTTTTTATTTTGATGAAAGGACTGTTAAGAAATATTTTGTGTGCTATAAATGTCTTTTGTAGTAATGTAATCCATGCTGCTTTCATTATGACAAATAGTACAGGGTGTACAGTATGTCACAAAAGTGAGTACACCCCTCACATTTCTGCAAATTATTATTTATATCTTTTCATAGGACAACACTGCAGAAATGACTCTTTGACACAATGAAAAGGAGTCAGTGTAAAGTTAGTTTAACAGTGTAAATTTAGTGTCCCCTCAAAATAACTAATAATACAGCCAATAATAGCTGAACCCTTGGCAACAAAAGTGAGTACACCCCTTAGAAAAAAATTGAAACGTTAATATTTTGTGTGGCCACCATCATTTTCCAGCACGGCTTTAATTCTCTTGGTTGACCAGAGTTGACCAGAGCTTCACAGGTTGCCACTGGAATCCTCTTCCACTCCTCCATCACAACATCACCAAGGTGGTGGACATTTGACACCTTGTGCTTCTCCACCTTCCTTTTCAGGATGCCCCAGAGGTGTTTTAAGGGGTTTAGGTCTGGAGACATGGTTGGCCAGACCATCACCTTTACCCTGAGTCCCTTTAGCAAGCCAGTGAGGTGTATTTGGGGTCATTATCATCCTGAAACACTGCTTTATGGCCCAGTTTCCGGAAGAAGGGGATCATGCTCTGCTTTAGTATATCACAGTACAGTACTTGTCAGAATTCATGTTTTCCTCATTGAATTGTAGCTTCCCAATGCCAGCAGCACTCATGCAGTCCCACATGATGACACTCCCACCACCATGTTTAATGATAGACAAGACACACTTGTGTTTGTACTCCTCACCTGGTTGCCACCACACACGCTTGACACTATCTGAACCAAATAGGTTTATCTTGGTCTCATCAGACCACAGAACATGGTACCAGTAATCCTGGTCCTTAGTTTGAATGTCTGCGGCAAATTGTTTGCGAGCTTTCTTGTGCATCTTTAGAAGAGGCTTCCTTTGAGGACAACCATGCAGACCAATTTGGTGCAGTGTGCGGCGTACGGTCTGAGCACTGACAGGCTGACCCCCCCATCCCTTCAATACCTGAAGCAATGCTGGAAGCACTTATCCGTCTTTTTTCAAAGACAATCTTTGGATGTGACGCTCAGAACGTGCACTTAGCTTCCTTGGCTGACCATGGCGAGGCGTGTTCTGAGAAGAACCTGTCCTCTTTAAGCATTGAATGGCCTTGGCTGCAGCACAGTTTCAGAGTGCTGGCTATCTTCTTATAGTCTAGGCTATCTTTATGCAAAGTAACAATTTGTTTTTTCAGGTCTTCTGAGAGTTGTTTGTCATGAGATGCCATGTTGAACTTTCAGTGGCCAGGTTGAGAGAGTGGAAGAGATTTTATACCAAATTTAACTCGCCTGCTATCTGGAGACACCTGAGACAGTGTAAAACTAATGAGTCACATGACACAGGGGAAGGAAAATGTCTAATTGTGCTCAATTTGTACATTTTCACTTAGGGGTGTACTCACTTTTGTTGCCAGGGGTTCAGCTATTATTGGCTGTATTTTTAGTTATTTTGAGAGGACACTAAATTTACACTGCTAAACTAACTTTACACTGACTCCTTTTTATTGTGTCAAAGAGTCATTTCTGCAGTGTTGTCCTATGAAAAGATATAAATAAATATTTGCAGAAATGTGAGGGGTGTACTCACTTTTGTGACATACTGTATAAGGAAACACGAACATGTTAATTTGCTACATTTTTAATTATCATCAATGTTTAAAATATTTTGCAGCATCATTTTTTTTGTAAAAACTATAATATCTTATTTGAAAAGTTCAAAAGAATAGCATTTAATATGAGAAATAATTGGTAACATTGTAAATGTGTATAAAATAAATATTGTCAGTGCTTTTTTCATCCTTTCAAATCGTAATGTGTATTTCAAATTTAAGAAAAGTGAAATCCTTGTTAAGGTCTGGTTTGTTTTGTTTTTCACTCAAAAAATTGTCATTTGCTCTATTTGCTAATGCTAGAGGTGTTATTTTATATAAATTATTATATAAATATTATTAATATATTAATATTATTATATTATATAAATTAGACATAATCTTTTAAAGAAAAGAGCAGTAGATATTGCATTCACTTGAGATTGTGTGCTTTTAGCTTCTGACCTGCCTGGTAAATATTTTTTAACAGGAAATGCTTAACACTTAACACTTAGCACTTGTCCTATCTTAAGCATTGCTTTCACTTTTAATCAGGCAAGACACTTGACCGCACGTTATTCATGGATTAAAAATGTTTATTGTGGTCAAATTTTTCTTAAACTCTTCCTTTTGACTCAGTTGATGAAAGTCTGGCTTCCTCTTTAGCGTCGTCTGCAGCACTTTATTATATGTTAACAATTAATGCACTTCATTGAACAAGCATTATACATGCACACATTAGGGGTAAGATTCTTCAGGCATGTTATGATTTGAATCTGATTCTGTGTCATGATCTAACTCGTTTACGAATGTTAACTTATGTTTTTCCTAGTTCTACTGATGTCCATTTACATCTTTATAACATTACGTTTTAATCAGAATTACAGTTTCTATGCTTTTGTTTAATAGTTGGAATCTCTGTAAGACAATTATTCAGGATGAACAAGCTCTGAGCATAAAAAAAGCCAATTACAAAGAGCAATTATGAAGAACAAGCATATTCCATAAATGAATATTCATTTTCAGAGCATCTATGATGACACAAGGTTTTGCTTTTGCTTTCAAGAGGAATGCAGCCTTACAAAGCATCAAAAGCACCTTGTAATTATCTATTTGTCCAAATGAAGCGCATTCTGCAGCATGCGTATGTTGTGTAAGCACTTTTTTTCTATTTAGAGCTTGTGTCTGCACAGGCCCAAATCATCGTAACCTAATTTGAACATAGAATAGAGATTGACCGATATTTTTTTTAAAAATCTTACGTCGCAATATTTGGTTTTTCTGCGATTTTTATTTATTTACTTATTTTATTATTTTTTTAAATATATTGCAATTATAAATATAATTTCACCAGATGATTTGTATAACTCTATTTGGAAAGATTGCAATAATTTAAAATATCAAGTAGCTTTCTGTGGAGTGCATTTGTGTAAAATGTAAAAGGTAAATTATATACAAAAATGCAAAAATAATATTTAAAAACTTCTTTATATTTCAACATTTAATAAATTTAATCTTGCGAGGTTTTGCAGAAATACACATCGTGATATCAATGCTCAAACAGTGTATTGTTCAGCCCTAATAACAATTAATAAATTATTAATATTGAATAGTAATAATAAATGTGTAATAATAATATTAAATATAAGCAAATTTACTAGTTTTAGATAAATTGAAGCTTGCAAACGTGTTGAAGAAATGCAAAATTTAAAATTGGATTAGCCAAAAAGAGGAGGAAACAAATGTTTGCTTACCATTTATTACAGAAACAGTACTGCAAGACACTTTTGGTTTTAACAAACAGAACTTAGAACCTGTGATATTATTGAAAATAAAATGAGGAAATAATCAGCTGATTAAAATGGTAAAATATTCAGTACTGTGAAGAAAAAAAAAATCACAGTTACTACTACTGTTGCTGATGACTTTAAATGTATAACTCTAACATTATCATTTGTACAGCCCAAATGTATTTTTAAGTCTCTTTTTCCATAAATGATTCAGATATTTACCCAAACCACTTCATGTTTCTTTGCGAGATGGATAATTTTTGAAGAATTATTCAGTGGCATATTTTTGATGGCTATTACTATTGGTTAAATAATGTAATTGCTGCCTACAACTTTAATTTTTTTGAGCATCGAGTTAAATGCATATGACAGTGATTTTAAACTTTATCATAAACATCTAAACTATAAACTGTTGTCCCAGTATTTCTGTGTTATTTGACTGTTTGTAACTTTATAATTAACTCAAAGAACTAAAGACTGAATCTCTTTCTTGATTTTTGTGTTCAGATTTGAGTGCAGCGATTAATAAACATATGCAAATCACCATCATTTATGATTTGTGTTGCGTGGTTGAGACCCCGGTCTTTTAATAAATAATCGTGATGCTTACATTGAATGTATTAATGCAGGCTACACAAGTAGTGACAGAAAACACCTTTAATAACGTCTTTCGTCATCATTATATTTTACATGAAAGCCTAAATGCTTTCATGCATGTGATTTGAATGAAACTAGAAGCGATGTCTCTTTGATCGTTACAAATTTAGGATTAATCTACAAGTAAAAAAAAAAGAATGTGTTAATCTGTGGGTCACGTGTGTTCCGAATCGTGGGTTGTGATACGTACGAATCACAGATCAACCGTGATCTTTTACACCCCTATCCATATTTTATTTTATTTTTTTTGCCGATAACAATAGTTCCATGAATCGGTGCTGATTATTTTGGCAAAGCTGATATTGTTTTACTATATTATATGTTTTTCACTCCTCTAGACTGGCCGTGAAGAATGTCACTCTGACACAAACTGTCTTGAAGATTCTGGACCGGAGTCACGTTCAGAAACTCCAGCTCAAAGCTTTGGATACTGTGCTGTTTGGAGCCCCGATGAGTGAGTGACATTTCCTTATCATAAATGCAAAGTCATTAATCAAAAACCCTGAACCAACCTACTGTAAACCTGTCATGTTAGGGTGTTTGCATCTATTCTAGATGTTTCTTTTAATGCGGTCTATAGCCTGTGTCCGCTTTGGTGTTTATAAAGGTAATCTATAGTCATCTTTAAACATTTTGAAATGTGAGCTGGCTGCTCATGTCACATGAATGAGAGCCAAATAAAACATGTAAATAAGTTTAGAAGAGGCGCCTTATCTGTATTAGGGTGGAGCAAAAGCAAATATTCTGTATCCTCCGATTTAGGATTGGAGCTGTTAGGTTTGGTCTCACGTTTTTTATGGAAACTCGATTATCCATATATGACTTGGTCATGGAGTTTAAGTAATTGTTAAAGGCTTAGTATGCAGTAGGGTTGCTTGATATTGGAAAAAAAACTGACATTGAAATATTTTAATTTACTGCAATATACTCTCACCGGCCACTTTATTAGGTACACCTTGCTAGTACCTGGTTTTACCCAATTTTGCCTTCAGAACCTGCCTCAATCCTTCATGGTATAGATTCAACAAACTACTGGAAATATTCCTCAAAGATTTTGGTCCATATTGACATAATAGCATCACACAGTTGCTGCAGATTTGTCAGCTGCACATCCTTGATGCAAATCTCCCGTTCCACCACATCCCAAAGGTGCTGTATTAGATTGAGTTCTGGTGACTGTGGAGGCCATTTGAGTACAGTGAACTCATTGTCATGTTCAAGAAACCAGTCTAAGATGATTCACGCTTTATGACATGGGCCGTTATCCTGCTGGAAGTAGCCATCCAAAGATGTGTACACTGGTTATAAAGGCATGGGCAGGGCCAGCAAAAATACTGAGGTAGGCTGTGGCCTTGACACGATGCTCAATTGGTACTAATAGGGCCCTAATTGTGCCAAGAAAATATCCCCCACACATTACACCACCACCAGCAGCCTGAACTGTTGATACAAGGCAGGATGGATCCATGATTCATGTTGTCGATGCCAAATTCTGACCCTACCATCCGAAAGTTGCAGCAGAAATTGAGACACATCAGACCAGGCAACATTTTTACTTATCTTCTGTTGTCCAATGTTGGTGAGACTGTGAAAATTGTAGCCTCAGTTTCCTGTTCTCAGCTGACAGCAGTGGCACCTGGTGTGATCTTCTGCTGCTGTAGCACATCCGCCTCAAGGTTTGACGTGTTGTGCATTCAGAGATGCTCTTATGCATACCTTGGTTGTAATGAGTGTTTATTTGAGTTATTCTTGCCTTTCTATCAGCTCAAACTATTCTGTCCATTCTCCTCTGACTTCTGGCATCAACAAGGCATTTGCGCCCACAGAACTGCCGCTCACTGGGTATTTTATATAAATGCAATTTCAGCAGATGACTTGAATGGCTAGAATGGTAAAGAATTCATAATTGTAGATCGATTGGGATGAATCTGTAGGCGAGCGTATCTGCATAAAATATAATAATAAAACATGACAAGCAAAGTTGAAAAGATGCAAATAAATAAATTGAATTAAATACATTTTCTAAGGAGTTAAACAGTATTTAGAAGGAGAAATTAAGTCACCGTATAATAATAATAATAATAATAAAAATAACACTATCATTTTAATTGAGTAAATCATTTTATAATGTACAATTAATCTTTAGCTACAAATGTTTCATTTATTCTGCCCAAATGGCTTAAAATTGCTTCAGATTTAAACAGTCAGGTCTTGAAAACACATGCAAATCATATACTTTCATTCTGAGGTTAAAATATGAAATTACTCCTCCTCCTGTAATGTCTGGTCAACTATAATTTCAACTACATTGCAGATCTCTGCGATTGTGACTATTGGGGACTTGCACATTGCGATATCGATGCTGAAACGATACATTGTACAGCCCTCATATGCCGGAAGGTCATATAGTTGTGTTTTTTTTTAGCTGCTCTGCCAATCAGAAGTTTAGGATCTGTATTATTTATTTAAGTTTTCGAGGAAGTCTTATATGCTTACCAAGGATGAATTTATTAGATTTAAAATACAGCACACTTGGGAAATATTAATAAAGAATTTCAAACTACTGTTTTTTTTTTTATTTAAATATAAATTATTACTGCGTTTGCAAAGTCAAACTTTCAGCATCATTACTTTAGTATTTTTGCATGTATTATATATAAAACACAGTATCTTACATGATGTTTCTCAATAGAGCACTAATATGTGCACAGCTAATTATTGGTGCTGTTTAATAACACTTTTAATCATTGGCTTGTTGTCGGTTGTCATGTTTAAATAATTAGTTTGACCATAAATGACTTTTGCAACATCATTTACTCACGCTCAAGAAATGATTTCTGTATGTGACTTTTTTTCTGTCAGACGAAGACACCTGGAGTAGTTTTACATTTTATTCTGACTCTTCCATTCTGCGTAATAATGTTGGATATAGTGACTTTTATTATAAAGCTTCCACAAGTGCATAAATCGATCATAAAACTTACCCATATGCCGCCAGGGGGTTAACGCAAGCAGATTAATAACAGAAATATTGTAAGTATTTCATAACAGAAATATTTCAATTTTTTAAATTATGAACTCCTATCACTCACTTCCAAATAGTGTTCATACTGGAAAATTGATACTAATTGATGCAATCTGAAAAATCGTTCAGGTTTAACGCATTTAAATGTACATTTGTCTTTACAAAAAAATAATGCTGCTTCTAAAAAGGATTTTTAATAGTATTAAAAAGGGTTTTAATAGTATATATTAATAATAATAACAAAATCATAATAATATTTTTGTAGGTTTTTTTTGTTTAAATTATGATTCCATTTCTGTGATACAAAGTACATTTTTGAGCATAATTACTCCAGTTTTTAGTGTAAGTTCAATTTCTTTAAAAAAAGGAATAAACAGATTAGTAAAAGGGTCTTTTATTTTGTTTATTATTATTTTTTTTAAAAAATGACACAGCTGGCTCTACACCAGAAAGACCAGATGTCTTATTGCCAGTTTCTGCCATATTAATAAATGCAATTTCATCCATTTTATTTAATTTCTCTTAGACCAATTAGCCGATCTCCGCTTGCAGGTCTTTTAAGGCTCATAGTCTTCTGCTGGAGGCCTTGGATGGGGAGGGTGTAGACAGTTACTCTGTATTCTGAGCACATGTCTTTGGCGCACTGAAACGGATGCGGCCCATATCTAAACCTCCTGAACGCTGGTGAACACGTTTGGCAGGTTTCGAGAGATTGCAGAGTCTGTTTTTGATTCACTTCACCGTTCACTTTCTTTTGTTTTCTGAGGGCCTCTTGTGTATTTACACAATGCACTTTCCCAAGAGCACCTTCTTACACAATCTGTTGCATTCCTGGGAGTGTTATCTAAAGAATCTGCCTTGACCTGGAAATGAGATCCGTCTGTGCCAGCGTGCGTTTCTGTCTGTTTTTTTATGCATGCGTGAGCAATGATTGCACGTCACAGCTTGTACAGTAAAACTACAATGTGATTTTGATTTACGCCACAACCCAGAATACACCGGGGCTGACTTAACGGAGTGCTTCACGTTCCTTCTGTTATGTTGTTTTAGCAGCGGAATTATGGCGTTTGACGTTTTACGATTGTGATATAGCACAGTGCTAAACGTCTTGTTCAGAATGCTGTTCCAAATGTGGCTGAAGCGTTTGTTTTTATTAGCTATGTGATATTTCTTCCCCTTCTTTTACTGGCATTGTTTATATATTTTTATTTTGAAATTTATGGCTCTGTGACAGCGAATTGGCCGAAAAAAAAAAAGAAGCTGGGTCATCTTGTCAGAGATCTTGTAAACAACGTGCAGGTGTTCTGTTTTTATCTAATGTATATAGTTTTTTTTATATAGAACACTGTTTTATTGCACTTTTGAAAATATAGTTTGTGAGTGTAAGACTATATCTACATAGTACACAATGTAAACATACAATTTTTAAATGAATCTTGAAAGTATGCAGTCTAATGACTTTACGCGATGGACCATCGATTAGGTTTAAAGCTTAAATTATAAATGACAAATTGCTAATTTAGTTTAGTTGATAAATCATTTGCATCTGAATTATCAGACTATTCTGAAATTGTAGTAGAGTTGAGAAGAGATTTGCATTTTTTTTTATTGCTTTTGAGAGTTCTAGCGTTATGGATGTGACATTTGCAGCAAAAACTCAAAACATAAATCCACGTACAAAGTCTATGTTAACATTACATTAAAACATCTGTTTATATTTTCCTAAACAACTGACCACAGAGTTACAGGGTCAGAAAAATATCAATCTGTAAACAATTTTTTATACTTTAAATGAGGAAAATAAACGTGTTATTGATGTGACCAAAATGTTAGCAAGTTTACAGTTTACAACATACTTTGTATAAATTCTGTGAATTAAACAGCACAACCGAAAAGAAATAATGCTAATCAAAAAGATAAGAGTTGCTCACTATTGAACAAAAATCACTGATTTTATTCTGTTTACATTTTTTGCATTTATGAGGAAATGCAAGCTTTGTTATGGATGTGACATCTTTCCGTTATGTATGTGACGGATGTGAAATTGCCACTTGTGTGACTTTGGTAAATCAAATATAATTGTTTGAAAACACTGACTGAGACATTTTTGAGTATTTCTACAGTACTGTAAAATACAAGAATACACAAAAATTTGAAAGGGTTTCGCTATTTTGGTGGCAACATAATTTTTTTCATTGCAAAGTTGGCGTTTGCAGCATACCTGTCAACCCTCCCGTTTTTCCCGGGATTCTCCCGTATTTTACAGTTCTGGGGGGGGATGATCCCTTATTTTCACATCCCAATGTTGACAGGTATGGTTTGCAGTTCGAGTGATGTTCTGACAGATTGTAAGACAGATAATTTTGCATGTAAAAAAAAATATTTTTATTCAACAAAGATTCCTAATGTAATTGATGAAAGTGAAGAGATGCTAAGGAAGTTCCTGTTCAGAAAAAAATAATTGTTTATAAAAGTGAAAAACTAATACAGTTTCTAAAAAATATTAAGCAACACAACTGTGAAACTAGGTGGCTCAGTGGTTAGCACCGTCGTCTCTCAGCAAGAAGGTTGCTGGTTGGAGGCCTGGAGTGTGCATGTTCGTGTGTGTTTTCTCCGGGTGCTTCGCTTTCCCCCACAGTCCAAAGACACGTGGTATAGGTGAATTGGATGAACTAAATTGACGTAGTGTATGAGTGTGTGTGTGAATGTGAGCATGTATGGATGTTTCCCTGTACTGTGTTGTGGCTGGAAGGGCATCCTCTAAGTAAAACATATGCTGGAATAGTTGGCGGTTCATTCCTCTGTGGTGGCTACTTGTAAATAAAGGAAGCCGAAGGAAAATGTATGCATGAGCTGTGAAACTAATACTTTTTTAGTACAAAATCATTCATTCATTCATTTTCTTTTTGGCTTAGTCCCTTTACTAATCCGGGGTCACCACAGCGGAATGAACCGCCAACTTATCCAGCATTTGTTTTACGCAGCGGATGCCCTTCCAACCCATCTCTGGGAAACATCCATGCATTCTCATTCACACATGGACAATTTAGCTTTACCCAATTCACCTGTACCGCATATCTTTGGACTGTGGGGGAAACCGGAGCACCCGGAGGAAACCCATGCGAACACGGGGAGAACATGCAAACTCCACACAGAAATGCCAACTGACCCAGCCGAGGCTCGAACCAGCGACCTTCTTGCTGTGAGGTGACATCATTACCTACTGCGCCACTGTGTTGCCCCAGCACAAAATCAGTGTATCCAAATATTTCTATAGGATCATGTGGTGTTAAGACTGGACACTGGCCATCACACGAATAAATGACTATTTAAAATGTATTAAATTAGAAAACCTTTTTTATATTTAATTTTTTAAATTTAAATCAATTTTAAATAAATGTTTTCTTTTAGAAAATTTTAGAGACTAAAGAGCATTTAATTGGTCAAGATTTGATAAGAAACTGAAGTATGAGGTGAAGTGAAAAAAAATTTGTCACCATTTTTAACTTCTAACTAATATACTGATCCTGTCATCTAAAAAAATGCTATTTTAATTTCACAGCACTTTTATCTTTGTCTCTTTTGCTGGCTATTAAAGAAATGTCTGCTGTCAACAATGGCTGTGATGGTCCTCTCATAGACCTCTTAATTGGGAGTCAGACTTGATACAGGACAGAGCGTCTGTATGTGGCAGATATCATTGTATAGTTTGACTCTAAAGAGCTCCGGCTTTGGAAAAACAGGCAGATGGCGCAGTCTGTGCGTGACAGCTCAACACCTCCCTATCGATCTACAGACCACCTCGAGACAATACCTCTGTCAGAAACACCACTCAAACATCTTCAGTTTTGGTTAAAGCAGTGACAGTGATGACAGGTTTTAAACGCCTGTGCTTCAATGTTTTAAAACATCATTTGAATAATCTGTCTCCAGAGAGCCTGTTGTCCCATCAAAGCCTGCTGCTTTTTTAATGTTAGAGCCATGGCTCAGCTGTAAATGCACATATTTTAGACACATTTAACTGAGGCTGTGGTTTTAGTGGTACTAAAATGTATTTAGGAATGTATGTGAGAAAGTTCTTCACAGGCCTGTAACCCGTTAATGGTAACCTTTTATATTTTAATTTCACACTTGAAAATTATAGGTGATATATCAGAATCAGAAAGAGCTTTATTGCCAGGTATGTTCACACATATGAGTAATTTGTTTTCGTGACAGAGCTTCTACAGTGCAACAGAATTACAGAGGCAGGACAAAAAATAGATAATAAAAATATTCAAAAAATTGAAGTAAGTGTTAAATGCAATATTACTACAATGTTATATGTGCAGCTGTTATGTGCAAATTGGCATGTAAAATGTGTTGTTACATAAGTGTATGTGTGTATAAAAAGTGTATTGCAAGTAGTGATGTTGGTTCCATAATAATTATCATCAAGTGTTCATGAGATGGATTGCCTGAGGGAAGAAACTGTTTCTGTGTCCGACTGTTCTGGTGTGCAGTGCTCTGTAGCGTCGACCAGAAGGTAAAAGTTCAAAGAGGCAGTGTGCTGGGTGTGAGGGGTCCAGAGTGATTTTGGCCGCCCTTCTGCTCGCTCTTGATAAGTACAGTTCTTGGAGAGTAGGGAGGGTTGTACCAATGATTCGCTCAGCAGTCCGAACTATTCGACTTAGTCTTCGAAGGGCAGATTTGGTAGCTGAGCTAAACCAGACAGTTATTGAAGTGCAGATGACTGATTCAATGACAGAGGTGTAGAACTGTTTCAGCAGCTCCTTTGGGAGGTTGAACTTCCTCAGCTGACGAAGAAAATACAGCCTTTGTTGAGCTTTTTTGACAATGGAGTCACTGTGAGTGTCCCATTTCAGGTCCTGAGAGATGGTGGTGCCCAGGAACCTGAATGACTCCACTGCAGCCACAGTGCTGTCCATGATGCTCAGTGGGGGGAGAGCAGGGGGGTTTCTCCTGAAGTCCACTATCATCTCCACTGTTTTGAGCGTGTTGAGCTCCAGGTTGTTGTGACTGCACCAGAGAGCCATATATTTATATTAGGGCTGCACGATATTGGGCAAATCTGATATTGGGATGTGAATGCAGCTTCATTTAAATATTTAAATTTTAAAGTGACTAGGGTGATTTTGTAAATCAGTGAATCGCAACTCGAAATACCTTACAACAATAGATAAATACAATATAGCAAAGATGAATATCAATTATAATTTCCTGGAGAATCAGAATGCTAACAGTATTCGGTACAGAAATTAAATAATCAACACTGCATAGTATTTATTGTGTATAATGTAATCTTTCTTAAAGTTACAAACATTATAATTTCTGGTGGCCGGATGTTTTAAACTCTGAGACGTCAAAATGTTCACACAGTCACAGGCCTTAAAGAGATTAGTTCACCCAAAAATAAAAATTTACCATTTACTTCACTTGTTTTAAACATTTGGGAGTTATTAAAATATCTTCTTTTTGTGTTCAACATAAAAAAAGAAACTTATAAATGTTGGAAACAAGTGAAGGGTAAAATCCAAATAGTGAGTGAAGTTTTATTTTGTGTCAACTATCTCTTTAAAAACGCATGCTGTTGATAAACTTTTACTCCAATAATTAAACTCTGCACTGATTGTAATCAACCAGTCAGCATTGCATATGCTGCGATGTGACTATTGTGAATGCGATATCGATACTGAAATGATATATTGTGTAGCCCTAATTTATATTGTTTACAGTTTGTCAAAATAAGTTAGGGTTTAGACAAAAACCCCAAAGAGACAATATAATGCTCATTTTTATTTATTTTTTTGTTTTGTTTAAAGGGTGTAAAAATTGTTAAATTGTTTAAAATTAGTTAAGTTTTGCATTTAATTAGGTGCTGAGACCTGATGTGTTTTTGACACATTGAACTGTGGTTGTCATTGTGAGCATTTCACATGCATTTATATAAAAATATGTGTGAACTATAAAGTGTATTTAGGCATATTTATGAGAATATATATTAGGTTTTTCACAAGCCTATAACCTGTTAACTGTGACCTCATATTTTTAGTTCACACTTGAAAATTAGGTGAGATATTCATACTATATGTCGTTTGTCAAATTAAGTTTAGATTTAGACATAAATATACATGTTGTTAAATTGTCTAACGTAAATTATGTTCATATTGAAGGTCACAAAAAGCCCCAAAGAGGCAATGTAATGTTCATTTTTACGATTTTTATTTTGGCTAAAGGGTTAACTTGTTTAAAATAGGTTAAAAGTAATGCAAATCGTCAGGCTCTTTCAATTAAACTAGGTGCTGTGACCCTAAAATTACTACAAATATCAAAACGCACTCATCAAATATGATTCACACTCAGTAATTTAATCAAAATAAAGCATGAGAATTATCTGTCCTGTGCTTGGGCAGCTGAGCCAATGTGTTATAATTGCCCAGCACCAACAGCAGTCATGTCAATTCACATTTATTTCTATAATACTTCATACATTGTCTTTTCATAGCAGCTTCACATAATGAATATGCAAAAATCTAAATCAGATCAAAAGATTCATCTTTGATTAAACAATTTTCACAAATCCTGCACCTTTAGATCAGCAGATTTTCCAGTTTCCCTAATTAATGCACTCTAATAGGATTTGAATTTTAAGATTGTGTTGTGTGTACCAGTGCAAAGAGGTGAGTCTTTGATCCAGAGTTATGCTGACTTAGTGTGTCTGCATCCCAGTCGATTTTGATATAGGTATTATCAGTTGGCCAGAATTGTCAGCATGTAATTGACATGAAGTGCTGTGATATGATGAGAACCATTCAGGGCATTGTAATGAATTAACAGGATTTACATTTTATGAGGTTTTAATGCAATATTGACAGAACTGGACTAATGTGATTGTACTTCTTGTTTCTAGTGAGCACTCTCACTGCTACATTTTGGAAAAAAAGGAAGTTTGTATATTAGGCATACAGGGCAGAACATTTTTTTACAATTTTATAGCCTCAAGGTCATAAATACATGAACATGCTTTTCCACGTTGAGCACATATATGCACATTACAATAGTTTATTGTGAACACAAGCTGTTAATAATAGCATTGATTTAAAGGCAGAGTCTTACAAAGCAAACGATCAAGCAAATGAATTGATAACAACTTTGTGGGGCAAAAAAATTGAAAAAAGATTATATTTTTTAGTGTTAACCAAACACTGTTTCTTCACAGTATGGCAACAGCGCAACATTTCACAGAACCCTCACCTGATTTTCTTGCATATGCATTTGGAAAAAAATCAAACTATTATAATACTATATAAATTGTAAATTGTCCTCTAAGCACGCAAGAAGGTTTATGGACTTGGAATTATTCCCTACAGGCAGGTTTTGACCCGTTTCCTTCAATGAATGGAATTTATCTATGAGCTTTAAAACTTGTGCAGATCGTATGCAGTACATGCACACAGATATTACACACTAAAGGAAATGAAAAGTATGGTCTCTAAATATCTTACAACAGAAGCTGTAATAATTATTTTAGAGGTATTAGATTTTCAGGCCAGTAAGCTGTAGAAATATGGTTTAATGCGGTTTATTAACCTACAAATGCAGTGATGTTATTGAATCAGTATAAGCACTGTTTGCTTTATAGTGACAGTGTGTTTTAGGCAGTTGAAAGATAGTGTTTTATCTCCATAATTCCCAGAACAGTCTTTCTGATTATTATTATTGCCATTTCACTTGCAAAACATGGTTGCAACATTGATTAAATGCCATTTGGAGCAGAAATAGTATAACACCTTGTGTACTTTGTGTTTTCAAATCATTTGTAAATCATATTTCTTAAACATTAACTTATCATTTTTAGTGCAGTTCTTAATGCCTTAATGCAAGTTTAAGTCTTCCCTCATATTTACAATCAATTTTTCTCTTTATGTGTATAATTGAAAATTATAAAAAAAGTGCTTTTAGTATGTTTTGTTATAGACTGCAAGCTATACAGACCAACTATTCCTCCATGCGAGATGACATTGCATTCCCTGGAGAATAAAAGAGTTCAGAAGAGAGTGTTATTTTCCATCTCTCAACACAGACTTCTTTATATTTAATCAAGGATCTGTACAGATAGAGTAATGAATTGAGTCAGCCAGGGTCAGGACTGTGTGGTGTCCCTGGGGCTGTTGTTAGGCTAACAGTCTTGCCCAATGGCACTGTAATGGTAAGTATTGCAGGACTGTGACTGGAGAAGGCACTGTAACCCTACAATACGTTTAAATCAACACTTTAACCTTTACAAGATGCATACACTGCAGCTTATACTGTACTATTGTGTAGCAGTAAAATATTTCCAAGGGAAAAGCTTGTGATGCCACGCCACAGCTCTGTGGAAAGCATCCAGGCAGCTTGCGGAGCAAACCAATGATTTGCATGCACGAGTTTGAAATATTGTTCTACCTTATTGTGCAGAATATAGATTAACTTTTAACACTACAACCTACACCTCAGCTTCGCACTCATAAACAGGTCGTCGGCTCGGTTCCAAAACCTTTTGAGCTGCCTACGTAGGCTGCATTTCAAAGCATCTTAGACGTACTCCTGAAGTGAAGGCTCACTCAAACAATTTTTGCTGCTTATTTAAACTACTAATTTAAAAATGAGCTTACACAACACAATTATTGCGATTATTTTTAGGGAAACTTGATGAATTCTAGTTGATTGAACATATAAAGTTATGTTAACTTGATCGACTTGTGATGTGTTGTGTGGAGCCCTGCATTTTTTACACTGCTGTTGCAGAATCATTATTATTTATTACTGAACAGCGTCAAATCAAGAATAGTTTGCTTTTAGAGATTCAGTTTGCCTAATATTTTTGTACTGTATTTTTATGTTTAGTATTGTGTACATTTAGCTTAACAACACAATAGCAGACTGACTGCATGTTTACATATACTAATATCGGCTTTATTTGGTGATTGCTGATTGTACGACGCATGTTACTGTAATGTCCAACTATGCAAATAATAATATAACTCCTCAAATATGACAGCAGAAAGTGAGACTTGTCAAACTAGGCGCCTTTACTCAATCTTTTATCCGATTTCAGTGAGTCCGTATGAATCAAAGCCTCAGTTTCTAGCTCTCTTCTGCAGACCTCAGTTGTAACCAGTGAGGGCTTTCTATCAGCTTAAACACTCTGGTCATTCTTTCACCTAAGCCCTTTCTTTCACCTAAAAACCGTTCTTGTAAACTTTAGAGATGGTTATGTTAGGGTTATTGGGAAACCAACAACCATGCCATTTACAAGTCATTAAAGTATCTTTAAAGTATACATTTCTTTTCCTCTGATTCTTGGTTTGAACTCCATGTCTGTATTCTTGATCCCATCTGTATGCCTAAATATGGCTGAGAAGATATATATATTTTTTACCAAGCAGTTGAATAGCTGCACCTAATAAAATTGGCCAGTTGGGGTGTGTATGAGTGTACTTGTTTTTGTGACACAAATCTGTATAAAGACACAGGTATTACAAGAAGTTGGTTAAATACTGTATGAGGACATTGCTGATGTCCTCATTTCTCAAAAAGCTTATAAATCCCACAGAATTAGTTTTTTTCAGTGATGGTTGGGTTTAGGGGTATGGTGGGGTTAGGGCAATACAAAATACAGTTTGTTTAGTATAAAAATAATGGTAGCCTATGTAATGTCCCCACATTTTACAAAAACAAACGTGTATGTGGTTAATTAAAGTAACAACTGAAAAACTTTAAAATCTAATTGCTACCCACATAGTAAAATTTCTCTGGCCCAGCTCTAGCCCACACAATCAGGTTTTGCTTGGCTTACATGCCGTAGTGAACTACGGTACATGACTGGACCAAATATGGCTTCCAGACAAGGGCCAAACATGGACCATATCTGGATCAAGTCTCAGCCAAGTTAATAACTCATAACTGGGCCTGAACTGGGCCAAATAGGTTGGTGTGTCACGATTGCAGTGAAATTGATAAACCCATGAAGCATTGTGCTTTAGGCACACTATGGGCATGCTTTTTCTCAAAGTGACCTGATTGGTAGAATTTTTTTTCTTTATTCAAAAATTATTTTAATGTATTTAAACTGTGGGTCAAGACTGGCTAAACTTACGTGGCCCACATATCAATTTTTAAAATCTGGGCCAAATACTACATTTTACATCTTGCCCCAATCTTGTGTGCCGCCTTAATGACGGTGCCACCTCTGCCACCTCGGCCCATGTTTGGCCCACATGCTCTATGCCAGTGATGAATGAATGCATGCCGAGCCAGCTTTATGCCAAATCTGGCCCAGAATTCTTTGCTAATAGGGTAGTATGTCACCAATATTTCTACCGAGTCTCTGCCAATATAGACCATTCAAAAATGGTCAACTCCAATATTTAATTTTATTAGGATGTTGTCTCATTTTGAAGTTGCATATGTAGAACATTTGCAGTCTACATATGCAGATAATTTGCTCTGATTCCTTACTGTCTGTTCTACATGAAAACCTTATGAACATAAAACATCCAAGGTCATTTTATGCAAATGTAAAATATGATTTTGCATCCACATTTTCTGTAATTGTCTTGTTGGAAATGTTGCAAATAATGTGTCTATTGATTTACCGTCTTGTGTTTGCTGAATGAGTATTTTTCTAGTGCATGTACTGATTTTACTCTCTCTCCCTCCCAGTGAACAGACATAACCATCTAAAGGACTTCATGCTGGTGGTGTCAATAGTCATTGGAATGGGAGGCTGCTGGTTCGCTTATATCCAAAACCGTCACTCTAAAGACCACATGAAGAAGATGATGAAAGACCTTGACAGTCTCCAGCGAGCGGAGCAGAGCCTTCATGACCTACAGCAGAAGTGAGAACCTGTTCTGCTCTTTCTCTATTTTTAGATTACAGAACACTTTTGAGAAACTCTTGTGGCCCTCAAAGCACTTGGCATAGATGTAAGACTTTGTCAGTCTGGTCAGTCTGAATATATTTAAATATGCACTAGACAGAAGTCTAGCCATTGCAATGTTCATAATTCTGTAGTCACCTCAGCTTTACTTTACATGTTAGTAAACTGAGTTTTTAAAGTTTTAGACTCTTGCAGAGCTTGATATTTAAAAGTGCTAGGTTATGAAGCAAGCTGCACCTCCAGGCAAGACTTGTGCTCTCGTTTATAGTGGATGAAACTACTGACATACTGTAGGTTTTGTTTACACAAAGGAGCTTATTAATATAGAATGGCATCACATGTGATTTTTCTCTCTGAATGTAATGCCTAAGAGCTTTGATGTCAGACAGATTGGTCTGTGTTTACAGTGTTTAGTGAGCCTGAGCTTCTTCCCTTCTCAGGGAACAGGATATGGAGCCCGCAAGGGAATATGTTGCAAGTGAGAACATCTGTTTGAGAAAAAGAGAAATGGTTTGAAAACAAGAAAGAGGAAACATAATAATTTTAACATTTTCTTTCCTCTTCAGTTTTATTAGAGATGCCAAACTAAAGCCCTGCTCACACTAAGATTTCAGCCACGATTTTGTCATCTGAGACAAATTTAGGTAATCCCTAAAAGATTCCTGAAATCAGTGGCTACAATCTGTGATCTTTGAGCATTGGTTTGACATGTTCACAGACAGCTGCTTAATGCCTGTTGCGATCAGATTTTCCCTTCGATGAAGTTCTGGCAGTGTCAGAAGATTTCAGACACTTTCCTTGCAGTGTGACAACAGCTGCGATGATCATCAATAGGCATAGGACGATAACCATTTTTAAGGTATACTGCGGTTTGGAAAAGTCAAGGTTTTCACACCGCCAAAATTTTCTGCTATACTGTTCCTAAGGTATGAGTGTTTTTTTTTTTTTTTTTTTTATTTTTTTTTTTAACTTTTTTTTTTTTTTTAGGTGTAAATTGTAAAGAAATTTGTGTTCTTGAAACCAATGAAGACAGCAGAAGTCAATGATTCCCTTTTATTGAGCCTGACATGTTTACTGCCCCAAAATACTTTAAATGTTTCTCAAAATAAAATATCTTGCGTTCAAAGGGGAAAAAGGTTTTGTTTTTAGCCAGACATTTAAAAAGAATATATTTTAGAGCAGTAAACACAATACCGTCATACCGTGAAACCATGATATTTTAATCCAAGGTTATCATACCGTCAGAATCTTATACCGGCCCATGCCTAATCATCAATCCAAGAACCAATAGGAGCACTGAATTTGATGACACAATCCATGCGATTAATTTAAATGACCGCGGAGAAATGTCAAAACATTTTTTTTTCTTCCTGGTTTTATTTTTGAGACATGCTGTGTGCAAAATTGTTGCAGCAGATTGTTTATGTTTGCATCTTTATTGTCGTTCAGTCTGACTTTATGACAGCTGAGATCTTACAGTGTAAAAATGGGAGCCATGTTCGTGCAGTCTGACATGCTACAATCGTTCAGGATTTTAGAAAATCGCACAGCGTGAACCAGCCTTAAACCAGTGTCTTGAAGCCTTTGGCCTAAACATAACCCCAGTAAAATGGGCTAGTTAATTTATTTTCAAGCATTAAAATGTATTTAATCTATATATTTAAATAAATGTATTCATTTGTATTTGTTGATACCTGGGGTTCTCAGACTTAAATGTTAAATCGTAAAAAGACAAATGAAAAGTGCACATTTGTGGAATGTAAACAACATTACATTTTATCGGTACCAAACTAAAGCTAACCTCACAATTTTTTGGAGGCTTAATTTTATCTCAACAATAATGAAAGTAATATTTAATACTAATTCTTGGTTATGCATTTCATTTACACTTTCTTTGCCTGAAGTTACCCATTTCATAGAATGACTCTTTGCTCTTCGAATAATTAACAGCATGTGTTGAGTACGTCAGAGTGCTGTTACACATATGCTAAAAATCTTTAGGAATGTGGGAACGCCGATAATACTCTAAATCCCTCAATGCCATCCGTCTTCCACTAGCGTCAAGTCCTCATGCAGACTCACAGTCTGTCACCTTTAGGGAGAAACACAGGAGTGTGTGTGTGTGGCACCCTATAACATGTGAATGAAGTGTGTGAGTGTGTGTGAAGGGGACAGGGCAATGGAAACTATGCGTGGTGTGTGTTGCAGTGATCGACTTCCAGCATGTTGTGTTCTGACACAAGCGGTCCAGTCATCGGGTCACGTCTCTGGTGGCTGGTGGGTGAGAGGCCTACAGTCCTCCTGGCCCCCTGAGGAGGGTGATTAACCCCGGATGCTTCAAATCATCTCAGCTTAAACTCAAGGATAAAAATAAAATAGATGCCCCCCGGTCAGTTATGTCACACTTGTGGGCTGTTGTTTTAAGTGATGCACCGATTTTAATATGTCAATGCTGGTTTCACACTGAAGAAATTGTATCATCTGATGTGTCTTATTTGACTGTTCACCCTTGTAAGGCAGATTTTGCACAATCCTACATTGGATCTAGCTAAGGCTACGTGGTATCACAGTATTATCGACTTGAAAGTGGGAATGTGAGTACAGAATAGTGCTGTGTGCAATATTCCTCAGTAAATTAAACAGCTGCTAGTGTAGCGCTACAGCTTCTGCTGACTAAGGGTGTACTCACACTAGGCACAATTGGCTTGAACCCTACCCAGGTGTGATTGTCCCCTCTCCCCTCTCTGCGGCCTGCACTTACATTGCATTATTTGCCCTCTGAGCCGGAGCACGCTTACGTCATTGATGATGCGACTGTTCAGTTGAACAGAAGTGAAGCGCTCTTGCTCCATACAATGGAGATTGCTTAAGTATTATTTTTAGTTGTTTGGGATGCAGTGACACAGTCAAATCTTTTGCTGAACAGATCCACCACTTTTGACACTCATAAACTTTCATGTAAGTCATCGTGCTGCATGCATTAGGAGGTTTGCTAAAGGTGCAGTTGTTTTTTAGTGAGGAGTTTGCGCCTTTAATTAACTATGACAGTTCGCGTTCATTGAAAAGTAAGAATGAGTATTAAATCCAAATAAAACAGTCCCTTAAAAGTGACGTCGGGTCTTCAGTTTCGATTTCAGCTGCGCCTTGCGCTCACACTGTAAGCGTACCATGCCAAAGCCCAACTGAACCACACTCTGGCACACCTCTTCCAACCGGGCCTGGGCCCGATTCGAACTGGCAAATGGGACTCTAACGTGCCTGGGCACGATTCGGATAGCCTAGTGTGAGTACACCCTAACAGTCTCCTCTGGGTCTTAATTCTCACCCGGTAATGCAACTAATTCACAAGGGGCGCTGTAAATCACTTTGACTAGAAAAATGGAAGTAAATTACACAAATAATATAGTAATGTCATAAAAGGCTTTTTGTTTGCCATAATACTGTTGAACTCAAAATTATTAGCCCTCCTGTGAACTTTCTTTTGTGTTTCAAATATTTCCTAAATTTAACAGAGCAAGGATTTTTTCACAATATTTCCTATATTTTTTCTTATGAAGAAAGTCTTTTCTGATTTATTTCAGCTAGAAAAAGCAGCTTTTGTTAATATTTTTTAAACTATTTTAAGGTCAATATTAATAGCCCCCTTAAGCAATATCTTTTTTATTGTCAGCAGAGCAAATCAATTTTATACAATGACTTCCCTAATTGGCCTAATAATCCTAGTTAAGCCTTTCATCGCATTTTAAGCTGAATACTAGTATCTTGAACAACATCTAGTAAAATAGTATGTACTGCAATCATGGCAAAGATCAAATGAATTAGTTATTAAAACTTTTATGTTTAGAAATGTGTTTAAAATAAATATATATTTCCGTTAAACAGAAATTGGGCAAAACAATATACAAGGGGGTCTAATTATTCAGGAGGGCTAAGAACTCTGACTTCAACTGTATATGAAAAATAGTTGACTTCTTGATTGTGGCACTTATCAAACAGCTTATTTCAGTATCTGCTCTATTCACTAAATATTTCTTTGCAATATTGCTCCCAAACAGCCTCCCACTGGGTCCTAGTGCCTACCCTATGGGAAATCGGTTCAGTGAAATAGAATATTGGTCGTAATGCCCCCACTACTATTTAAAGCACTGTATAATTAAAGGTGACTTTCCTTCACTTTTTACAAGGAAATGATTCAGTTGCTGATTTCCCTCCCCCTTTATTAATAAAACATGAGTGTATAATTTCAAAATATAAAGTAAAAAGACTATGTTTGTGAAAGGATGCTACACAAAACACCTGTACAAAACTAAAAGCGTTACCAGGTTGATTAAAAACACAACATCACGCTTCCTGTAGACAGAGGTTATAAAACAGCAGGAGTTACAATGATTCTTCGGTTTGTTTTGTAAGCAAAGCAGCTGCACTGGTGTTATGCTTTACACAAATAATCTAAAAAGATAATGCCATCTGAACTTTTCTGAAGTTGCTTCCCTTTATGTAAATACTTTCATAAAACATTCCACCCCAATTCAGTATTTAGGGAGTATTTGTAGCATCTGTTTCTGTAGTTTTCCAAATACAGCCTAATCCACACGTATGCTAAAGCCAAAAGTTGCACAGGTATATTGAATGAAGCCCAAGCATTGCACATTAAGAATTTAGTCTCACTTTGGATCGAGTTTTGTTTTTTTTGATAGATGATGATAATAACGTATATCCAGCTAATTTTAGAGCTAAATAAAAAAAGTCTGATTCTGTTGTCTGCTCTGTCGATCGATGGATTTCTAATCACTTCCATTTATTTGATGTAGGCTTGCTTTAGGAACGTTTTAAGATGAAACAACATGTCAGATTGCCCTTTAAATAAGCAACAGTGGCCGTTTCTGTGTAGGCTTTTTTTCCTTTTTCATTTGAGACATATTGTGAAAGCTTATCAAGGCCGCAGCAGTTGAGTCAGGCTTTCCAGCAGTTTCCTGTGTAGGTGTTTTGATGTGTTTCCCACCAGACAAACCTCCTCTCCAACGCTGCCAAATTACCACACATGATCCCTGTCCATTCGCACTGAGTCAGAAATAAAGCATAATATTAACTGCCCTTTCTGCATGCCAATTTACAATTCAGTCTGATTAGAATTGCATGTTATGAAGGAGAATTTAACCTTTGCTATAGAACAGTGAGTGGCTGTGCTTTGCAGTGCTCTCAGCACCTTGTCACTGAGAGATTGATTGGTAATGGTCATTATAAGTAGTTTCAATCATTTAAGTAGCTTGATTAGGTGATTTATATTATGACCCAATCTTAAAGCGTTATGTATATATAGAAATATATAATACCAAAGTCCCTTTAAGGCATGTCATTTCACTCTGTGGCCATCTTTGAGACGCATTTCAGGCAGTATGCTCGCTCATTCTGTCTAAATGGGAAAACATCAAATTCTCCAAAACTGTTAGCCAAGCTTACGAATACATTACATATTTAAAATCACCAATAAAATTAAACTACAACAGCCTCAAGTTTTGTTTCTAAACATTCAAATCAAACAAAATCAGCATTTTTTTTTTCAAGTTGCCTGAGCTAATGCACATGCGCACTCGAAAATAACAAGATCACGACACCAACCTCACTTATGGCCGTTCTACACCTTATCACCTTATCTACTTGATAATGATCGTCTGATCGCACTGGTCTTCAGAAGTAATTCACAACTTGGTCTTGATGGTGAATCTCCAGGAATGACAGGGACTCTTTGTTAACACGTTTGTGGGCGTTTGAGCAGTTGCTGTCTTGTGATGTGCATTTGACAGGACACCACGTGTTCGTTTCATACAGTTTACGAAACCAGAAAACCTTGCATTTATTTAAAAGTAGAGATTTCAAGCTTTATGGGGATATTTTTCTTACATCTGTAAGTATTTGCTGCGATTCCAATGTGTCTGTTGAAATATATATATATAGGTCTGAGGCTCACACTGTTACCAGTTACTTTCTATGTTTTGTTTGTATTGTTTTGTATAGCATTCAAAATTTTATTTCAATTCCATCTCTACTTTAAAACCTGAAAAGTGAACGTTCTTCGCACGCACTCATAGTGAACTCTGTTTCTCTTCAGTAAGTTTGCAGGTGCGCTATTGTGAAAGAAAAGCATTTAATTAATCATTGCGTGCATAGCCTTGCCTGTTATTTGCTTTGTATTTAGTGTTCATAGTCAAACTTTTAGCAGCACAAAGGATTGTGTTTGAACGTGTGAGCAAAACAAACAGTTGTCGTTCGGGTCCTTAGCAAAAATGGCTGATCAGATGTATTGTTTGGATAATGGATATGGAAATTTTAGTTAATTATAGATCGGAAACTTTTTATATCTTTAACTACACATTCAAAAATTTAAAATGAGACCACTTGTATTGATGGATATTAGTTCATACTTGTAAGACTAAGGTGCGATTACATATTTTTGAGGATGGTGAATGACAGGGGTCAGGCCTGCTGTGGTCGTTGTAGATTTTCAATCTTGACTAAGTTGAGATCACCTTACACTAGTAGTCCTTCACTCAGTGACTACTTCTCCCCCAATCCACCTGTTTCTCGTTCTGTCAGGCCTCAAAAAGCCTCCAGTCTGCCATCTTCTGGAGATCAGCAACACTGCATGAGTCAGGAAGTCAAAAATCCCATTCATCCCATTCATTCCAGGACTCTATTCTGACATTTGAATGCAGAGGCACCGGTGCCACAACATTCTGCAGATGGTGGAATAAAAAATATTACAAGTTGTGTCTCCGGAAAGGCATATTTGACAGTAGCAACAATCAGGAATGCCTGTTCCCTGGACTGTTTTAAGAAATTGCTTAAGACTCATTTTTTAGTATTGCTTTTAATCTGTGGGGATTTCTGTAATTTTTAACTATTTGTGGAATTTTGGTATTATATGTTTTATTGTTGTTCTATTTTGTAGCACTTTGACTTTAAGAAAAGCACATTACAAATAAAATGTAATACTGTTATTATTATTATTAGCTTGAGTCAGATGTAGATTAATTTTTCATTAACGAAAAAGTTTGATCTGTAAATAAAAATGCTATAGATTTAATTTGTGCACAAGTGTTTTATAATTTTGAAACTTACTGTCAAAAATGAAAGACTAAATACATTTAGATCAAACTGTAAACGTTGTGAAAAATTTTAAAACTTTATCTTATTTACATTTGTACAGTAGATCATCATGTGTAGTACAAGTCTTAACATAGTAAAAAAATAATAAGTCAAACTTTACATATGACTTATGTACAAATTCATTTAGAACAAATAAAAAACATGTTTTTTTTTTGTTTGTTTTTTATAGAATGCAGTAATTGTAATTATTTAATTTGTTATTATTAACTAGTACTGGCAAAGATTAATCATGATTAATCGCATCCAAAATAAAAGTTTGTTTGTTTTGATAATATATGTGTGAATGTTATATTATGTAACACACACATAGAAACAAATCTATACAAAACAATTTTGTCACATAGATATTTAAATGTGCTGTGTATATAATTTGTATACGATACATATATAATTTATATCTAAATATAAATAAACGGTGGCACAACGGGTAGCGCTGTTGCCTCACAGCAAGAAGGTTGCTGGTTTGAGTCTCGGCTGGGTCAGTTGGCATTTCTGTGTGGAATTTGCATGTTCTCCCCTGTGGTTGCGTAGGTTTCCTCCAGGTGCTCCAGTTTCCCCCACAAGTCAAAAGACATGCGGTACAGGTGAATTGGGTAAGCTAAATTGTCCGTAGTGTAAAAAAATTATGTGAAATGTACATGCACATGTAAAAATTATGTAAAAACAGACTTTTATTTTGGATGTGATTGATCGCGATACATTTTTTCTTAGCACTATTATTAACATAATACATAACATATTGTTTACATAGTTGATAACATATTATTCAGATTTTTGCCAATGGGTCCTGCTGTGTTACAACAGTAAAACCAAAATAGTTGGTAATTTGGGGAATGATACCCTTCCAACCTCGTTGTTTTAGCTGTTTTTGAAGTAGCAACGCACATTTGTTAATGTTTTGCTGTTTTGCTGATCAGTGTTGTTGAGAATGGCAGCCCTGTTGTTTCATTTGGCTGTAAACAGTTTAAGTGGTTCATATCAGAGAGCTCTAAATTCACTCTGCCTCTCACAGCTGTCTTTTTCTGTTCAATCAGGCTGGTGGTGCTGTTTTAATCCTTGTGGTGTAAATTGCAATATACAGTTGAAGTCAAAAATATTGGCCTTCCTGTGTTTTTTTTTTCTTCTTCTTTTTCAAGTATTTCCCAAATTATGTTTAACAGCGAGGAATTTTTCACAGTATTTCCTATAATATTTTTTCTTCTCGAGAATGTTTTATTTGTTTTATTTTGGCTAGAATAAAAGCTGCTTTTAATTTTTTTTAAACCATTTTAAGGTCAATATTATTAGCCCCCTTAAGCAATATATTTTTTTCAAATGTCTACAGATCAAACCAGTTATACAATGCCTAATTGCCATAACTTGCCTAATTAACCTAATTAACCAAGTTAACCCTTTAAATGTCACTTTAAGCTGAATACTAGTATCTTGGAAAATATCTAGTAAAATAGTATTTACTGTCATCATGGCAAGGATAAAATAAAACCGTTATTAGAAATAAGTTATTAAAACTAATACGTTTATAAATGTCTTGAAAAAAATGTATAATTCCTGTTAACAGGGTTCTTACGGTCATGAAAAACCTGGAAAAGTCATGGAATTTTGCCATGACATTTTCCAGGCCTGGAAAAGTTTTGGAAAAACACAAAAACCCACAAAGTTTTGGAAGAGTCATGGAAATTTGTTTATCAAATGTCTGTATACTTAAATATAGGCTAGTTGTGTTTACTTATTTTCTGTCCATGGTCAAGCACACGCTATAAGAGCTGATTGAACATTATCTACATAACTTTTACATAGTGGTAAAGATTAATTAATAAAATAAATAGATTGTTGCATGTTTTATGATATGCTGTAATAACTTTCATGATGCATCTTTTTTTTCTTACTTAACATGCATACATAGATATTACATGAAACATTAGGCCATGCAAATTTACTTGAAAGTCCTGGAAAAGTCATTGAATTTTAGTGGTAAAAATGTGCATGAATCGTGTGTTAAGCAGAAATCAGGGGAAAGAATATACAGGGGGGCTAATAATTCATGAGGGCTAATAATTCTGACTTCAACTGAATATCACATACACAACCCAATGTCATCTCTCATCAGCTCAACAAAAAAAGTAGCTTCAAGGTTGCAGAATATGGCTATTTACAGTCTGGAGTGCTGCATTCATAAAGAGATAGATTTTTAACAATAGGCCTTTCAAAGCAGCCTTGCTATAAGTGATGCACACTGTTGAAAAAGCTTCATTTCAATCTGATTTAAGCGGCATTCAAAAACAGGCTCTCTTTTAAGAATTATTCTACCCATAATCCTTCTGAGGCAGTCTAGTGTCCCCTAAACTGAAGCCCTGAGACAGATAATAAAGCCTCTTCCTTTAAAGGGGACATTGATCTGGGGTTTTGTATAGACACGACTGAGTGAGTCTGGGGCCCTGCGGTTTCTCTCTCTGCTTGTCTGGAAAAATCATTAATCCCATCGTAGCTCAGTTTTGGTTGTCTGTGTTTTCGCTCCCCCTTCCGGTTGATGACATCATCTTTATTTTTTAAGCCACACCCTGCTTTTGCAGTCAGAGTTTTCTGTGAATGTCGTTTGTAATGAAGCTGCGTCGACACACAAGCATGTAATGCTCACATGAAGGATTATGCGGCTTCTTAATCTTTAGAGCTTTTGTATTGCTAATGGATGGTTTTTAGTGGATATTCATGATGACCTGACAGGACTCTGATTTTTTTTTTTATTTTGTTTTACACAAACGTTTTCATTACCATTCTACATAAATTTGTATCATTGTATCAATTTGGATCCACATCAGTGAGATCAATTAAACAGCCAGTAGTTCAATTTTATTGTGTTATGTGTTTATTTTATATATACATTTTTGTTTTATTTATTATTTTTTATTTCATTTGAAATTTAATTAGATTACGTTATCCAATTAAAATTTTTTATATATTAGTATATATTAAGGCTGGGCGATTAATTGAAATCGACATTTAGAACCTATAAAAGATCAAATTTTGCCCAGGTTGATTTATCGATTATTCGTCCTAGTGTGTGCCCCAGTAAATGGGGTCTAGCGACGCCCCTGTGTATATATATATGCGTGTGTGTGTGTGTGTGTGTGTGTGTGTATATATATATATCAATTTATCGAGATTTAGATTTTAGGCTAAATCGTCCAGCCCTAGGATATATGCAGTGCTCAGCATAAATGAGTACACCCCTAATGAAAATTAATACTTTTATCCTTTCTCAGTGAATATAGCCAATATATTTTGGTGCTTTTATACAACCGTTTTATTAATCATTTATATTCATTAAAAATAATTAGTTGAAATTAATTTAAATAAATACAAAAAATATCACAAAATTCCAACTAAATTTTATTTGTGACGACTAAATTGGATTTTTCCTGTTTATTAAAATTGTGATTAATATTTTCCCCAAACATTAATTTCAGTGAACTAATTTTTGGATTGTTTTCTTGAATGTTTTATTATTATTATTATTATTATTATTATTATTATTATTATTATTATTATTATTTATTTATTTTTATTATTTGTTTTTGTGTGTGTTGGGTCCAGATTTTGGTACTGACTCATATCTCAAATATATGCTTATTTATATACACATATATATTTTTTCATGCACATTCTGTTTTCAGAATTGCTCATGTCATAACGCTTCTTTTAACATTAAGTTATTGTTATAGTTTTATTTTCCCTTCATGAGATGACATATGATATGACGTGCTATGTAAAGTGTTGACCCTTTCAGAACCTTCAGCCACATCTCACTGACCCCGGAGCTAATAAGAGCACAGCTGGGTTAAAGGCTCTACTGTGATTTCACTTTTGAAAGCTTATCTGCGCTGTTTGTCTGACAGGAATTTTATCAAGCATGCCTCAGTTTCCTGTCATCAGTCATGTTTTATTTTAGCATCTTTATCCCTGCATCTCATGTGGCTTGTTGCTCAGCGGTAGACATGCAGTTTAATTGGCTCAAAAGGACTAAGACGTCATGTGATTGACTAAGTGCATAAACCCGCTCCAGTTACTCATGCCAGTGAAATCGCACATGCTGAACATTTCACACTCGCAAACCCGGTTAAAAATGTAGAATTGAAATGAAATTATGAATTGTTTAATAAAGGTTTCTTTTTAATATACATTTAACCATATATATTAGGGCTGTGCGATAATACGATATTTAATCGTGGACGATTAAAATGACTGCACGATCCACTTTTTCTGAAAAATCGTTGTATCGCCATATATAGTGCAGGGTTTCCGCTACATTCATTCTTCCATGGCGGGGCGCCACACCAAAATTTATCCCGCCACCCCGTGTCAAAAAGCTTGCCCTCCCTAAATTTGGACGCGTATTTTTGTCAAAATGCCACGGAAAAGTGAGATCAGCCATCGACGGCAAAGTGCGGAGATATGACTGAGGCCGCTCTCGCGCGCTCGGTGTCGCGTGCACTTCCCCTCTTACTGCTTTCGCGCGCACTCGCTCTCTCTTCTTTCGCGCGCACTGCCGCGCTTGCTCTCTCTGTCAGTGACGGTGCTGCGCGAATCAGTTCCCCGCATTCCACAGAAGTTTACCCCCAAATTGACACAGGTAATAAAAAGGTTCAACTGCAGTCATGTTCATGTTGTGAAAAACTATTAAAATGTCTACTGTTGATTTTATTAGGCTTTTGTTTTCAATAGCGATTTTAAACCTATTAATATAGGACGTACTCGGCTATGCAGAGGCTATTAATCAGAAATTGAGTGTAGCCTACATAGTTTTACGTTAGAAAACGCAGTCTTGAATTTACAAACAGTCAGTAAGTACCGGAAAACAGATGTAACATTGATCAAATTGAGTTTCCAGTCACGTTGAAAGTAATATTCTCTCGTTTAGTTTCACCTTCATTCATTTTCGATGTCAGACTTTATCTACTTTATTTTCCCCATGGTGACAGTTTGTGCATAATATTTTACTAGTTATTTTGCAAGATAGTTGTATTCAGATTAAAGTGTAATTTAAAGACTTGACTAATTATTCTAACTTTAGTTAACATAACCTACTTAAGTTATTGTATGACTTGCTTGGTGTACACAATGAAAAATATACAGTAAATATTTCTTAAGGTGGCTCATAATACTGACCTTAAAATTGTATTTTTAAAAAGTTTTATTTTTAATTAATTTTTTTAATAAAATTGTAATTTTATTCAAGAAATAAACTAAAGGAAATAAGACTTATTATGACTCCAGAAGAATATTTTTTGTTTAACAAGAAATACTGTGACATTTTTTTTGGTTTGTTAAAGATCACTTGAAAAACATTATTTTAAATTATTGAAGGGCAAAAAAACTGACTTCAGCTGTATCTGTTAAGGTGCAAAAATGTGCCTTGATGTACTTAAAAAGTTAGAAATGTGTTCTCACTACAATACAAAGTTACTTGTCAAATAAATTAACAAGGAAGATTATTTAGAGTTTAAGTTATTTAATTAGCTTGTTTATGAAGACTGCAGAGTGATGCATGAACAAAATGACTTTGAATAATTGTTTAAGTAGTTTGCGATGTATGTTAAAGAGTGCCACCTAAAAGCTTAAAGTACAAGTGGCCCCTGCCCATCCGCGCCACTCGCTTAATGTCAGGTGACTTACACTTTGCACAGCCTTTAACTGCAGCTCGTGCTGTATTGAACACTCGCACGTCACTTCGTAACTATAGCAGCAGTTTTTTCGACTGAACTAAATTTATTAAATCTTTATTTGATTAAAATATTCTCAAACATACATGGTAAGAGTATATTTTTATATGGGGACATTAGTTTGATTGTATTGTACCTTTGTAACTTGCAAAATAGTCTTAAGAAACCAACTTGAAAAAGAATCGGGATAAAAACCGTGAATCGTGATTTCCTCAGAAAAAATCGTGATATGATATTTTTTCCATATCGCCCACCCCTAATATATATTAAAATGATTATTTTAATATATTATAAAATTAGGTCTTACCTCACTCTGCCTGATGCTGAAAGACTCATTCATGCATTTGTCACTTCTAGGATTGACTATTGTATTGCTCTTTGTTGGTTTACCTGCTAAATTAATCAAACAGCTGCAGTACAGTCAAAACCACCACCCCAGCACATCACAGGTGTGCTTTATAGCTTGCATTGGCTCCCTGTTCAGTCCCGTATCATTTTGAAAACACTCACACGTACATATAAAGCTCTACATGGTACAGCTCCTTCCTATATCTGTGACATTGTCTCTCAGTATACACCTTCTCGTTCCCTGCGGTCTGCTGATACTCTCACCCTTCAACAGCCACCCTGTAGGTTGAAATCAATGGGGAAAGAGCCTTCTCTGTTGCTGCGCCCAGGTTATGGAATTCTCTTCCTGATTCTGCATCCACACTAGCTAGTTTTAAGAGGTTGTTAAAAACTCACCTGTTTAAGACTGCATTTTTAGATTCTTGATTATTCTAATTTGTGTATATTTTAGATTTGTTTTTTTTATTGTATACTTGTCTTTTATTGCATGTTTGATTTCTCTGTTGTTGTAGCGTTTTGGGTTTTAGAAAAGTGCACTATATAATAATAATAATAATAATAATAATACATTTTAAGGATTTTAATATTGCTGAATGAAACAAAAAATGTGGTTAGATTAAAATAAAAAATAGAAATACAACATAAAATAAACAATAAAGTACAAAACAACAACTCTGCAGCTTAGTATTTGTATTCCTCAGTGTTTGTTTTCCAAAGTTCCCACTGTTATTGTATTAATATCAAGGTCAGATGCTTTCATCCAATGTGACTTACATTACAATCAAGGTACACATTAAGGGCGTACTCGCACTATGTACAGTACAGTTCCCTTGAACCGTGCCGAAGCACGCTTGTCCCCCTCCTGTCCCCCCTGACGGCCCGCAATCACATTATATTCGGGCCTGAGCATGCTTAAGTCATCGATGATGCGCCGTTCAGTTTAAGAGAATCGCTCTCTGAGATTTTAGTGGAGATTTCTTTATATCGTTATATGGTTTTAGTCGCTTGATATTAAAACAGTTATCATTAAACAGTAAGAATGATAAATAAATACATATGAAACAGTCCCCAAAAGTCACGTCTCCTTTTCAGTTTCGGGCTCAGGCACGCTTTGCCCAAGTGAACCGTGCTCAGGCACACCTATTCCAACCGGGCCAGGGCCGGCCAACTGTACGTGCCTGAGCCCGATTCAGAGCACTCACACTTCTCAAACGATCCATGAAACGGGCCTGAGCGGGATATTAGTGGTGCTAACAGCAATTTCTACAGCACATGAATGAACCTTGCATGTGACTTTGGGGCTTCTCCACACCATAACTCTTCTGAATGTTGGAAAGACAATAAAGGTGGACTCATCAGAGAACAATACATGTTTTACATTCTCTACAGCCCAAGACTTTCGCTGCTGGCACCATTGAAACCAGTGTTTGACATTGGCACGACTGACCAAAGGTTTGGCTATAGCAGCCAAATTTACCCCGGAAATAGGAATAGTAAAATATTTATGACTTATTTTCTGTCATTGCTTGGGTCGTCAATATTGCTTGCTTTATGTAACGTCCAAAAGTGGGCTTTTCGTTTAGAGCCTAGTAGTATTGGTGAAAATACTGATAATGTAAAGCAACCGTTTAGCATCTGCTTCAGGGTAAAGTGTTTTTATTTTTCCCTGCTGGCTATTTCTTTACTTTTGCACGCGGTTCAGTCGAAATAAATCTCTTAAAACCAATTTGTACTGGTCAAGTATGACTGTAGTTTTCTGTGACTTATTTTCTGTCGTGTTTTTTTCTTGTCTCCTCTCAGGCTGCAGATCGCTCAGGAAGAGCACCGGTCTGTGGAGGTGGAGAAGGTGAACCTAGAGCAGAAGCTGAGGGATGAGATCAACACTGCCAAACAGGAGGCGCAGAGACTGAAGGAGCTCCGAGAGGGAACTGAGAACGAGCTGAGCCGACAGAAATATGCAGAGGAGGAACTGGAGCAGGTGAAGTCACCTAAAAATATATACAGTGCTCAACATACACAAGTACGCCCCTCACAGATTTAAATGAATATTTTCTATAGGACGCTTTACAATATTATATTTGTGCACATATATTAGATTAGTCCGTACTGAAGCCAAACCTGGAGCTAATCTAACAAAATAACTCATGATAATGGTCTAAAATTAGTACATCCAAATTTATATGTTAGGGAATAATATTAAACCTCGTCATCAAAGCAGATGACCCCTCATTCTGGACGTCTTAGGCTTGTGTGCACAGTATATAACATAACGATAATGTGTAGTCCTATAATATGACGAAGCTGCTGACAATATGCAAGGTTATGAAATAGCTTTGAATGTGTGTGCGGCTGTGCACGTTTTCCGCGCTCACTTTTGCATGTCATGACCACATGCGCTCTATGAACATTATAAATACTGCCGCAGGACGCACATTTGTTGTAATTCTCTGTAGGTCATCTGTCCTTATGTCTTCAGTAATTCAGTGCTTCAGCCTAGCACCTTAAATTTAATACCTGAAAGTGTCACAAGTTAAAATGGTACTACAAATTTATAAAAATATATTTTATAATTAATTAAAACTATTAAAGGCTGTTAAAAACAGGGACTAAGCTGAAAAAAAGTGAAAGTGATAAACTCTTACTCTTACTTTTTTTTTTTTCTTCAGGGTGGAATGTTAAAAGCATATTAGGCTACTCAATTCATCTGGACTTAATATTTTTACAGTTTGAGTTGTTGCCTGACTAGTGCTTTATTTATCACGTTGAAATAAAGAGTCACTAAATTACAGGCAAAGTTCTGTGGACACAAGAGAACTAACCGAGTTCTAACAAAGCGCCATCTAGCGGCGGGGTGTGGATCTGTCCCTACATAAACCTATTAAATATTATTTATGTGAGACTATTAAACTGCTAAACATTTAAACTGATAACTCTAAAAAAAAATTATTTATTTATTTTTATTATTATTTATTATTTAAAAACACACACTGGGGTCTGGGGTATAATTAATTTTGGGCTCGATTGTATATTAAGTTCATTATGTTTGGATACACTGTAGAAAATGCTGGCTTCCACACAATCGATTTGTTTAGGGACAACATGAAGGAATTCAATTACCTTACTAGTTTTTACAATTTAAGTGGATTGAACATAAAACAATCAAGTTGTTCCCAAAAAGCTCAAGAATTTTGTCGTTTCAGCTCCTTTTAAAATGATAGCAAGAAGATCTTAGACTTTATCAGTACAGGAAATCATGCAGCTGACATCTTTGAGTATCTCAGAGGATCAGTGTCCAGAGCTCCTGCATGTCTTGGCCCACTTTATCAGAGTTATTACCACAGGGATGTTGCTCACCAAAATATTAACATGTTCTGTTTATTTAATCACCCTCAAGTCATGGAAGATGTTGGTGACTTTTTTTCTATTCATTTGATCGTTAAAAAAGCTATTAAGCTGAAACTGGTGATTTACATTTGAGTAACACCTTGTGCATCTACATTATGTTTTATTAGTATATTAGACGTTTAGTGCTCAGTAAAAATGAGTACACAAATGAGTTAATAATTTTATCTATTTGCCAGCAAATATAGACAATCATTTTTGGTGCATTCAAACAAACCAGTTTTAATAAACATTTGTATCCATATTAATGTAAAGAGGTTATTTCCAAAAAATAATATATACAATAAAGTACTAAATTTCAATAAATTGTTTTAACTTTCTCTTGATTTTTCCTGTTTATTAGATTTTATTTAATATCTTATCTCCAACATAATATTTTGAGTTTACCAATCTCTGTATTTACAACATTATTACCTTTAATCTACAGCTTGGAAAACAGTTCATAATGGGTGAATCTGGTGCACGGGTTGCTTAATGACTTGCATAATACGCAAGTTGCATGATAATGTTGCATCATGCAATGCAAGGGGGTGTTGTTGTAAAATAATGTTCAGTTTCACTTAATAGGACCCCAGTGTATTGTCAGAAGCCACGGTTATTAATTTAGTTTTCATATAATTACTTTTTACTCTCAAACGGCCCATTTGACTTACTTTTTTCAGTTAAAATTGTCTAAAATATTTTGTAAATTTGTTTAAAAAGTCTAAAAATATAATTGCCATAATAAAAGTGACATTATAGATGAATTTTGTCTTAAACAATTTAGATCTGTGAGAAAAATAGTGATTAAACTTATTCATATTATTGTAATAGGCTCCAATGTGTCATTGACGACAGAAGCAATAACATCTGTGACAGTATTTGTTTTCAGTTTGTTTATATAATGTATATGAAATCCACAAGTGGCATATCTGGATAGAAATAATTGAAATAGAACTGAATTGGATGATTTATTTATTTCTCTTCTGCACAGGCGCCCCATGTTGGCCTATTAAAACCCTGGTGCTGATTGGGTATTCTGGGTCAGAGAGTGGTGCAAATCTCTGTAGGTTTGGAGCTCATTAGTGCCGTTCCAAAAGAAAAGGGGTCTTTCATCTCTCCGACCCCTCAGCCCACTCCCAAAAGCCCTCAGTGGATGAGATCTGTTTATTTACCTCTGTAATGGAGGAGTTTGTTAATTGTGTTTATCTTAGTTAGGTTAGGTTGGGGTGCGAAGCCGATTTGTGGCTAATTAATTTGCATCTTGTTGCAACAAATGGTTTTAGGCGATGTAATTTATGCCGTTTATTCTCATTAGCTTGGCAAATGAGTCATTGATGAGTCACGTAAATAAGGTAATTGTCATAATCGCATATGCAAATTGGGGGATAAATAGAAGAGGCTGAAAGGTTGAAATACTATCTTGCAATTTCGGGCTCATAACATTAGGTTTGTTTTCTGGCATTTACTGATTTATAAAAATGATATTCGTTTGTTCTAATTGTATCTGTTTTTTAAATAATAATATTAATTTTAAAAAAGAGTTAATATATTTACTCTTTGATTCTTTGTTGTGTTGTTTCTGGCATTTACTGATTTTATACGGGTTTATGTGACAGTTTTAATTGATAACTAAAACAAAACCATAAAAAATGTGATAAATAAATCAGAAAAGCTAAAATAAAATGTGTAAACTATAGTAAAATGTATTAAAAATATTTTATCCTATCAACTAGGGCTGCACAATATATTGTTTCAGCATTGATATTGCAGTATGCGGGTCTGCAATATTCACTTCACAGGATCTGCAATATTCAACTGGTGCACTGTTCAATTAAATTCATCTTTATTTGTATAGCGCTTTTACAGTGTAGATTGTGTCAAAGCAGCTTCACATGCATTATAAAAAATTTAAACAGTGTCAGTCCAGTTTTCAGTGTTATACAAAGTTTAACTTAATATTTTTAGACAGTTTGACTGATGTAAGTTGAGATGACTAGAAAAGTTCATTTGATTCAACTATAAAAAAAATTAAGGCAGCAAGATTTTTTTTACAGTGTTTTATAATTTACAAGGAGTTATATAGAAAATGCTCATGATTCGTCATTGCAATGTTTACCCATAAAGTTACCAAAGCATGTACTATTTATGTGTGTTTTTAGAGTATGCGTCTGTGAGTTTTTTTTTCTAAGTCAGTTTAAAGTATACAGGCATAAGAAATGACGTTTCAACCTTTAAGAAAGATTAGTTGTATTTATCGATGAAAATGATACAGTGTTACTTAACATTTGATGATTAAATTAGTCTATCTAAATATTGCTTAACATTCAGAAAACCTGAAGCATTGTGCATTTTAATTGTACAGTATCATTGCTTTACTGTATTTATCAGTGTTTGTGATTGGTTTATTGGTTTATTTTTGCAGATGTTTCTTCCTTATAAAAGCATTCCAATGTATCTGAAATTATAAAGGCTTTCCAAATAAACCTATTCGTTTCTCATCTGGTGCAATTACTCTCAGGATCGCAATATATATCGTAGAAAAATAAAACATCGCAATGTTGTTTTTTCCAACATTGTGCAGCCCTACCATCAACAGTTTATTTTCATGTACAACTATAATAAGCCTTAATATTGTTATAGAAAATTATTTAAATAAATATAAAAATAAACATTAAAGAAACATTAAAATATATATAGTGACAATAGGTAATACTATAGCGAACCAGTGTTAGCATGGTTTGCATATACAGTACACACTGTTGAAGGCAAAACTGTTCACTCTCCTGTGAATTTCTTATTCTTTTTAAAAATATTTTCTAAGTGGTGTTTCCTATATCTTTTCTTTTGTAGAAAAAAAATCCTTTTTTACTTGTTTGTCTGGAATAAAAGCAGTTTTTAACATTTTTTAAAAAGTTAAGGTTTAATATTTGTAAGGTCTATATTTTTAGCCCAAAAAGAATGTTTTTTCAATAGGGTATATGCATTGATATGCTGAAGGACTTTTAATTTTTCAGTAACCCGAGTCAAACGCTTCCGGTGAACTGTGTGCCTTTACAAAATCGGCACATTTAAGGTCTGTTTTCTTTAAAAATCAGCAATCTTCACTGCCTGATTGATATACAATATAAAGTGGGTCTCAGAATGTACAAGATGCACTGCATTAAAAAAAAAATCCATGCCATGTGTTTAAAATATGAACATTTATTTTATGTTATGGATTTTCTCTGCTAGCCTGCTGATCCTGACGGCCGCATGCGTGTAAACAGCTTTTTATCACGTTTAAGCTCAAACAACTAAATGAAAGCCGAAGTCTGTTTAACTTATTGAATTTTAGTTACATTACAACACCGATGCTGTAAAAAAAAACTTATAAAATTGAAAAAAGTCACATTGACCGCTCACCGGAAGTTTATGAGTATGGGAAGAAACACTAGCTGCGCATAAACCCCATTGTCTATAGAACAAACCACTGTTGTTTAATGTGTCTCTGGCGCCTCTTGCAGGTACGGATGGCTCTGAAGAAAGCAGAGAAGGAGCTGGAGTCCCGCAGCAGCTGGTCTCCTCCTGAGGCTCTGCAGAAATGGCTGCAGCTCACTCACGAGGTGGAGGTGCAGTACTACAACATCAAGAAGCTGAACGCAGAGAGACAGCTGCAGGTGGCCAAAGAAGGGGTAAGCAGAGCGTTCGGAGATAGTATGCTAGTTAAAACTATGTTTGCTATTGACAGCATAATATTAAACTTCTTTCAAAAAATGTGACGTGATTTCATAGGCAGAAAAGATTAAAAAGAAAAGAAACACTTTATTCGGGACGTTCCATGTGGCTCACAGTTCTTCGCTGGATGATGTGGATCACAAAATACTTGCAGCCAAGTAAGTCACTTTTTCAATGACTAACTGAAAACTAATAAAAACATCCTTTAATTTTCTACATTAGTGTATTAAAAGTTGAGAAATTTTTTATTAGTGCTGGGCAAAGAGTAATCAAAACGAATCACAACCAAAAGAAAAGTTTGAAAAAAAAAATTAAAATAAAATACTCACACAAAATATATGTGTGTGTGTTTTAGATATTTGTTATGTATATTTGATACAAACATTCATTCATTCATTTTCTTTTCGCTTAGTCCCTTTATTTATCTGAGGTCACCACAGCAGAATGAACCGCCAACTTATGCAGCGTATGTTTTACACAGTGGATGCCCTTCAAGCTGTTTCCATCACTGGGAAACACCATACACACTGATTCAAAAGTTTATTCAATTCACCTGTACAACATGTCTTTGGACGGGGGAAACTGGAGGACCCAGAAGAAACCCACGCCAACACAGGGAGAACATGCAAACTCCACACAGAAATGCCAACTGGCATAGCCGGGATTTGAACCAGCGACCTTCTCGCTGTGAGGCGACAGTGCTAACCACTGAGCCACTGTGTCGCCCCTAAATAAAACAAAACTATACAAGACTTTTATCATACAGATATTTAAATGTGTATATATAATTTGTCTTATGTTCACTCATTCATTTTCTTTTCGGCTTAGTCTCTATTAATCTGAGGTCGTCACAGCGAATTGAACTGCCAACTTATCCAGCATATGTTTTACACAGGGGATGCTCTTCCAGCTGCAACTCATCACTGGGAAACATACCCACTCATTCACACACATACAGTACACTATGGATAATTTAGCTTACCCAATTCACCTATACACCACATGTTTTTGGACTTGTGGGGGAAACCGGAGCACTGTTAAACATATACTGCCCTATTTTTAATGTTATCAGACAATGATGTTTTTATCTGGAGACTTTAAATGAATTTTTTTTTAAATGTGAATCCTTCCAAAATCTGACAATTTTCATGTTTTAGATTTTTATCCTATATTAATTTTATTATAATTTATGTATTTTATCTTATGTTTTATTTATTGCTGTTGAAATTATTTTTAGCTATTAGATATTTTTTGATTTTTCAGATTTTTATAGTTATAGAAACGTGAAACTTATAAAATGTGGTAAACTTTTTCTGTTTATTTTTTATTTATTTTTTTGCCATGACAAGCTGATATGGCAATAAAATCTAAATTCTCTCTCTCCTTTTAATCAGTTTACAAAACTGATTGTTCTCTAATGTTGATCTCCTCTGTATATTTTTGACTCCAGGCAAGCTTTAGGTGAGGTAACGGCAGCCCTGAGAGAGAGACTCCATCGCTGGCAGCAGATTGAGCTCTTAACAGGCTTCACGCTGGTCCATAACCCAGGCCTGCCCTCTCTGGCTTCAGCCCTCAACCTGGACCCCAGCTTCATGGGCGGCCGAGGGACACCCCAGCACTTCATGTCCGACGACATGGATGACATGGATGAGGACATTGTGCCGCCAGGAACACTTCAATGTAAGGACTTGTCGGACAGCGATAGGGATCAGCCCCGGTCAGTCAAAGCCCAGCAAAGACCTCAATGCAATTTGACCAAATCCAAAAATCTGTAGTCCTTAGTTTGTTTGTTTTTCCATTCCATCTGTGAGTAAGCTACAAATGTGTGTTTGCACATTTCATATGTTCTCTTTCTGCTGGAATATTTTTCCCACCCCATCTACAGGTCTGTATTGCACAGAAGGGAGTACTTCAAGATCACCACCATGCATTTTTGTGATGTGTTTTTGAATAGCAACTATGCACTCTTTGTACATCTCTTTTTTTCCGGTTTGTATTTAATTTGAGCTTTGGCGTAGATCTGAAGTTGGTCCATGAGTTCAGAGGTGAATTGTTGTAATGCTCCATCTGAATTTGTGAAAAAGTGTATTGAAACAAGCTCAAAGCCACAAAATAGTTGTCTTCTCAGGTACGAAGCACAAAATAAAATTGGTGTTTATTGGGTAAAATATGTTAAATTTGATATTTGTATTCCTGATCTTTTTACAATATTTGCTTTATTTTAGCTAAGAACTCTACTCTTTGAAGATCAGTTGGTTCAGGGATTTACACTCATCCTTGAAGTGTTTTATTTTAATGAGCAAAAGCTTTGGCAAAAAAGCTGTTTTGTCTGTAGCTTTGTGTTGGAAGTAAAATGATTAACAGTCGCACCCTACCCTTGCCCCTTACCCTCTCCAGATGCAGCATGGCTAATGGGCCGTCGAGCAAGTGATCTCTGGTCTTTGAATTCGGATTGCCAGTCGTTTTGGAAGAACTCTGGTGGGCTAAACTACCATGCCCTCTACCCCAACCACTCCTCTCACTTCCTTTTGTTTTCTCGAAAAAAACGACTCTCTTTTAAAGAAGCGTGCTGCCCATAACCCCTAGCTACTGCAAAGGGAAATTGGACAGAAAGAAACGCTCCCAGTCTACACCTCTCAGTCTTGTTCTTCTCCCTAGCTGTGAAATGGCTTACTCTGAAATGGCTCTTAGTGTTTTTGTCGGATATAGGTATAGGACATCACTGAGAAAATTTCAGACGTGTGTTTATTCTTATGAGATACTGTTTTATTCTTCTGTATTTTTTTTTCTTTATGCACATTCTTGGTCTTACCATAAATAATTAAGTAGTAAATGTTCTTTCTGAATATATATTTTTGTAACGTTCCATAAAAATGTATATAATGTTTTTTTTATCTATTAATATATTCTGTACTGCTCTAAAATGCATTGGATTGTGGATAGACTGAGTTATGAGCTTCATTTAACTCATGTTTACATTTAATAAACACTTGAGCATAGCTAATGGGAATTCTTTAGAATTTTATTTGTACCTGGGCATTTGTCTAATTCTAGTAGAAACAGGAAACGCAACATCAAATAGATGAATGGGTCGCTTGGAGTCTAAGCCTGATCACAACTTCCCCTTTGCACCCTTTTCTCGGAAGTCATTGCGCCTGTAGACACCTGTATATTTTTCCTATCTAGCACCCACCTGAGTCTCAGTTTCTTCACCTTCTCCAGCCTGCCACCCATCACCCAATGTTATTTCAGTGTGTGCATGCTCGAAATCGCTTCACTGAGTGACCTTATTGTTCTGTTTCCTTACAGCTCCCAGTATGATGTCACTCCGGCAGCGTCACATTGACCCGCAGATGGCTCTGGGTTCGCAGAGGTTGGTAGAGAGTTGTCTCGCACTTGGTGGGCAAGAAGGGGAGGGTAGCTTATACTCATCCAGGCCTAGGACGGCGATGCGCCAGGCACGCAGCCAATCTTTTGGGCATTTCGATGCTCTGGGACTGCCTCCACTTTCCTCAGCCATGTCCCATCCTGCTATCTACTCTGCCTCCTCATCCCACGTTCCCCACTCCTCTTCCGTCGCCCCTCATGCATCCCACTATCACTCTTCACATTTCCAGCCCATGGATACCATCCCAGACCTCCCCTATGATGCCAGCCCAGAACGTCCCCGACATTGTGGCAGCCATGGGTATTACGTTGTGCTTGCTTTGTGTTTCTCACCTAGCATGATCCTGGGACTTGTCTGAAAAACTTAACAGATCTGTGTTTTTCACACTTCACTCTTTTTGGTGTGGTTTGCTGGGTGATTGGCTATACTCATCATAGTTTATGACAGTTTGCAACTTGACCATGTAACTTTCTTGCACCCTTACCTTTACTTAAACACTCTCAAACCTGCATGTCCACTGAATTTAGCATGTTGGGCACGAGAGTCCAGTTCTGCTCCCGGAGGGTCAGCATTTTGCAGAGTTTATCATTCTTCAAATCCAATGGGAGTTTGGTGGTTAGAACTAAAGTCTGCAAGAAACAGCCATGTGGGACTGTAATTGAAAAGCCTTTCTGGTAATCCAGAAGACTTTGATTAGCTGGGTAATGTATGTCCTTTTGGGGTTGGTGAGCAGGATTGATCACCGCTAGTTTTGAGTGTCTCTGTGTAAGACAGTGGTGCTCAACCCTGCTCCTGGAGATCGACCTTCCTGCTGAGTTCAGCTTCTACCCTGATCAAACACACCTGAACCAATTAATTAGGACCTGAGCAGCACTAGATAATTACAGGCAGGTGTGTTTAATATGGGTTGCTACTGAAATCTGCAGGACGGTCAATCTCCAGTAGCATTGTTGGTCACCCCTGGTGTAAGGTGTCCAGTTCAGAAGTTTTGAGAACCACCTTCCTACAGAGTCCAGCTCAGTCCTGCACTAACATAATTTCTCTGGAAGGCCATCATTTGCTGTTCCAGTTATTTCTTTTGGGTTGAAGTCAAACAATCAGAAGATGGCCCTCTAAGAGCAGGATTGGACTATTGTTATGTATAACAGTAAGCATAGCTTGCACCTCTCTAGCTTTAGGGTAGTTTAACCTTAGCATGGTTTGCTTCAGTTTGACTTAAGCTGTGTCCGAAACTACGTCCCTACTATATAGTCTATATAGTATGTGATAAACAGTATCTGAGCCAAGTTGTGTCTGAATTCATAGTATTTGAAAAGCAGTAGATAAGAAATACTGTGATGATCTAGTAGAGGGGTGCTCAACCCTGTTTCTGGAGATCTACCTTTCTACAGAGTTCTGCTCCAACCCTGATCAAACACATATGAACCAATTAATTAGGACCTGAACATCACTTGATAATTACAGGCAAGTGTGCTTGATCAGGGTTGCAACTGAAATCCGCAGGATGGTAGAACTCCGAGTAAAGTTGAGCACCCCTGATCTACTACTTCTGGCAAGTGTCTGTGCATCCAATGGCTAGCTGCGTCTCAAATCGCATACTTGTGCACTATTCTATGCCATTTTGAAGTATAAATAGTGTAAGTAATGCGTTCACACTGAAAACTCTAAAAATACACTTTAATTACCCTGATGAAGTGTGGACTGACACTTCACACACTCAACGACCGCAGCTTTGCGCACGTAATGGAAGGGGCGGAGCTATCGGGAACACATGTTGGAATATCTTTATTTTCGACGGTGAAAGCAAAATTCTCTCACGAGAGTGATTACAGCGCCTCCCGATGGTGAATGCGGTTATACTCATGCCAGGTATTATTTGGTATTTTGGTCATTTATTTCATTAATTTGGTGACCGTCAAACGTAATGTGGGAAACGGTTTAAACTTCCGCTTAGTAAAAAAGCCATTAGTGCTCCATTTAGGACAACACTACATACATATACTATGCTGTTGAGTGTGTAAGTTCATAAATACATAGTGCAAAAGTGTATAGTGTGTCATTTGGGATGCAGCTGAAATTTTACTTTCCCATGAGGGCCATGTGAGAGAATTCATGAATGGCAGTGAAGTGATGCATGTGACATGGGTAGGTCATGTGATAATGACAGACATAATACATCCGAATCCCATTCATACTACTCGCGTTCATACTAGAACATACTTTTCTAACAGTTGTGTAGTAAGTTTAAAGTCTAATGTAGTACCTACTCGAGTAGTAGTAGTAGTGATTTTGGACGCAGCTTTAGAATTGAGTTCAGTGGATTGAATTCAAGTAGCAGTTTTAGATTCCATGCATTAACCTGGATTGGTTTGATATCTCACACATTACTTGATGCTAATTTCAGTGTTTTCTTCACAGGGACTTGAATCGCTCTGATTCAGACTCATCCTTGTGTATATCCCAGACCGGCGAGCAGCTACGCCTATCCTACAGTTCCAAAGGATTCCCCGTAAAGCCCACTTCACTCCTGCATGGCCCCCACTCTCGTTCTGAAGAGGGAGCTCAGTCTCACACTCACAATGGAGGAAATCGAGTTCACGATGGGGGACCATCTCCCGACGGCGTTCCCGACAGTCCCATATTAATGAAGAAGTTGTACGGCATCGAGAAATCTGCAAGTATGAGCGAGATCCATGGCTCGCAGGCAGCAATGTCCATGTCGGAATCCTCACGATCCTTAAGCCCAAACTCCACTGAGCCCGACACGCCGTCCCCCACTGGACTGACTGAGGTGAAGGCCGGAAACCGCATACCCCAGATTTCATCCAAAAAGAGCCCCCTAGAGGAGGACAGCGGCTCTACAGGTGAAGACACGGACTCTGCTGCCAGTCGCAAGAAACACACTTTCAAGATCTTCAAAAAACAGAAGAAATAAGACAACTGGACAATTGCCTTGTTTTTTTTCCCTCTCCCAGTACATTTCTTTTTGTCGTATCGTTGATTAAATGTTTTGATTTTCTTTTTTTTCTTTTTTTTTTCTGCCCAGTTTGATCAGAAGTTACCTTTCAAGTCGGAACACCTTTCCAAGATCTTTATAGAAACGTTCGCTTTTTCAGAGGAACGCTTTGGAACAAGCAGGACTTTGGGTTGTGGGTTGTAACTATACACCAGTGGGGAATGGGTTGGACCTTTTTTGGGGAATGTAACTCATTATTTATTCAGCAGGAGATAGTGCCAGACTTTCAAAGGAATCTTCCCTCTGACGGACTTTTCTTTCCTTGTATAATCCTTGTATCAGTTTGCATGTCTTCGCCTTTGTTCGATTGAACTTTGAATGCTCCTAGATGTTTGCTTGATTCTCGTTCCCCTTCGCTTTAAACACCAAACAGCTTGGTTCTTCAGTTTCAATCAGCAACACTCTCCTTTGTCTTCGAAGTTCAAATCAATCGTCAACTGAGCGTTTAACGGTACTCTTCGGTCGTTCGTCGATGGTCTCAGAATCTGTAAAAGGGCTGATCTATAAGTGTGAAACTCCCCTCAAATATGTTGCACTATTTCTGAATGTCAATGTATCGCTTTTGTAAGAAATAATTAAGAATATGCTGGAACACGCACTAAAACGTTTACACGAAACAAGACACTGAAAGTATCTCCAAGGCTTCAGGGATTTTTGGGGTGTAGAAGAAACAAGCGATTAGATTATTTGATCTTTGTTGATCATTCCAAATCCTTTTTGAATATGCACATGAATGTTTTGGAACTTATACGAGTATCCTCGCCCTATCGTCTGCTGGCTTTTTAAAATGACGTCATCTAAGCTCCGAATAGAACTTCGTTTCGCTTCATTCAAATTAAACCAAATAACTACAGCTTCATTAGATGTTGTTTTGTATTCAAAGTGCCAGACTAAAGCAGTCCAGAAGATTTTTAAACATCCAAAAGCTTAGATTTCTGTTTCCTTAGACCAATGATTCAAGGTCTGGTCTTGAGCAGACTTGCTATAATGATCTAGATTGTCCAAACTGTGGTGGAATAGTCTACATTTGCTCTTCTCACTTGTTTGAGAGAGAGAGACGGCTTGGAAATATTTGTTCATGTTGATTTGTTCCAACAGGTGCTCTTTTCTATCATTTTAAAGCAGCTTAAACCACTCATAGCTGCTGTAATAACGGAGTGACTGCTCTTGAAATGGTCCGACGTTCTAGCAGACGGATTTTACCACTGTGCGTTTTCAGAAGACGTGGAATCCACTCTCTGTTCTTCTTGGGGTTTACATGATGTTCATCAAGATAAACTGAATTAAAAGCACACTTTCTGAAAGGAGAGCTGGTTAGGAATATGAAAAGACTCGATGAGGGACGTCACTATGCATTTTATTAGTTTTTTCCCCCCAGCCTATGAAGGTCAGATGTATCAACTAACCTGGAGGCAAACCAAAGCAGCGCTGCACGAAACATCACCGGTTTCTTCTCTGTCATTTCTTTGGTGTAAGATGTACAAGACCACATCAAAATGTATGAAAACAAAAGGTATAAAACGACGCAGGTGTATTCGTTTCATCTGCACCTCTTTTGCACGAAGAAGCTCTTTTGTCAGTGTGCGCGCCGTGTCAGTCCGCTCCAGTAAACTGCACTTCACTGTGTTGATGCATGTTCTCGACGTCAGCTCTCTCAAACACGGACGGGAGCTGTTTTGGACTCTTGTGCCCCTTGCTTATTCCTGCTCACTTCTCCGTTTGAGCTGTTTATGCCTATACTGTACAGACAGAAGTGGAGAAACGAAGCAAACTATGATAATTTTGCATCTTCTGTAATGTTCAAAACTGTAGTCTTCAAATTTTATGGCACTCCTGCATGAAAGCAATAAAAAATGTTTTAAAAAGAGCGAGGGGTCCATTATTTCACGTTTTTTTCTATCAATGAAAATGTTTATCTGTCTATAATTGTCTTTACACATTGTTCTATCTATAGTACTCTTTCATTCTGTTATTTATTTATTATTTTCTATCCAGTTTTGTTTTATCCATCAATCATTTTGTCTATCTTTGTTCTGTCCGTCTTTAATCCTGTCTTTTTTATATTGTTCTATCTATAGGTCTGTATTATTCTATCAGTTTTGTCCATCCATCTTTATATATTCTGTTCTATCATTTTATCTATCATTGTTCTATCTATCCATCCATCTATCTATCTATCTATCTATCCATCTATCCATCTATCTATCTATCCATCTATCTATCTATCTATCTATCTATCTATCTATCTATCTATCTATCTATCTATCTATCTATCTATCT